>BQNB010002151.1:36752-97198 GCA_026074375.1 Tanacetum coccineum
TTGATAGTGATGGTGGTGGGGAGGCTTGGTGGTGACGAAGATGATTGGTGGCGGTGGTAGTGGCCGGTGGACTTAAAATGTAAAACTTAGAGGATGATCGTTAAATTTTTAACGAAAATACAGAAAATACCCAAATTGGCCAAAAATATAAGTTGGGTGCTGTGATACTTTGATTGGAAATGACCCTTAAGTTGAATACCCTTTTGTGCTATTTGCCCTAAGAGCAAGCGGTACCATGGGCTGGTGGTGCTGTGCCATGGTACCAGCCGAATTATTTATGGCGCCAACCATACCGTGCTATGGCTGTTAGGTTTTGGGCTGGCAGCCAACGCCATACCTTGTTTTTTTTTTTTCTTTTTTGTATTGATTTGTATATTTAGTGGGGTATGTGTGGACCCATGACACCACTTTTTTTGCTATCGCTTGAGCCAACGAGGGAGCCACCCAAATGTGGTGTCATAGCAATTCTGGTGCCATAACACTTTTGCTGACGTGACAACACTTTTTGTGGTATGGCTTGAACCCATGACACCACTGCCAAATGCTCTAAACGAGTTGATTGTGTTTATACTTTATCGTTAACATGTGAAATAAGTAGGGGGTGACAATTCTTAACAAATTTGTGTTGTAAATACGTTGATACGGTTGACGTGTTTTACATATTTCTTCAACCGACTTCGACTCGTTTAAGAGTACAATAAAAAATATAAAATATTACGGTAAAAGTCACATGGTCAGTTTCATTCTAAAAAGACCAACTTTTTATGCCTATATCTTATGATATTTACTACTGATTTCTAAAATAGTTTATAATCATATATACTTGTGCAAAAATATTTATCGTAGTGATTAAAAAGCGTGTTCATGTTACAGTTGAACTTCTCGACAAAATAAACTAAACAAGTAAAGTATAAGTTCAACATTTAAACCAGCCAATCCAAACACGACCCAAATTGACACCTCTAATCGAGCGGCCATCAGAATAAGTAAAAGGGAGTAGTAAAAGTCGTCGACAGTTTATAAATCAAGCGGACACACATGTTACATGCACTAAACTAGTTACTCGCTACCTAGCCGATTTAACTATCCAGAATTAACAACAATAATGTAGCATAAATTTACATTTGAAAAGGTGTATAAATGAATTTTAATATATACTGTAGTAACTTTGTTTTAAAGTATGTTATGATGAGAAGTAGGAAAAAAGAAGAGAATAAAACTTTGGTGTGAATGCAGATGGAGATAAGGAATGTGTGGGATAAAACAACAGCTACTCAACACCACATGTACCCCATCTTTAGCTTAGCTTTCACATTCTTATTCCAATTCTTTTCTAGTGTCTTGTGAACTCACCAAAATAAAATTGAAGATAACAAATCTACTAGATTTGATGTGCCAATGTTAACTTGTTCATCCTTTATTATAAAGAATAATCAATGCCTAACATCAACATATTTTAAAAGGAGATTTTGGAGCACAAATTTGACAAGGTTTCACAACAACAATACGTTGGAGCGAGGTATTGGTAAGTTGAGATGTAGACAGTCACGCCCCTACCCGAGTGTAAAGGGACAACTTTCAGAAAGACCTCCGATAAGTGTGTGTGCGCGAGGATGGAAAAGATAATGACATGTGAGGATGGAAAATTTGACAAGGTTTATATTTGCTAAATTATCAAAAAATTGCCTGGTAGGCGTGTTGTAAATAAAATTCATCCAAAATAATCAACTTTACTCGAGTAAAGTACGGATTTTGAAAAGAAAAAAAGCTACACACTGTGTTGTCGATTATCAGAAACTAACGAACTTTTAATACAATGAAAAATAATTGAGATGGGTCTTAGCTAGCAAATTATTCTATTTGTGTTGCTTTGATTATACGAAGAGTACGTGCACCGCCACCTCAATATAATTTTAAAGATACCTTCCTTTCATATATTGTCTTACATATTTCTGTCTGGTTTTCGTTCTTCAACCCTCAATTTGCTTTTCTTGGCCGTAAACACATCATTCCAGCTGGGTCTCCTGCATAAAAAAACCTGTACCATTAAACCCATCCAAGATTATGTAAAGACTCTTAGCAGGCAGAATTGTAAGTCCAGCTAAAAAGGCATGACGTGAAAGAATGTTCCTATGGGAAACAGTTAAGATGGCGTGAATCTGCGAGCAATAATACCATTACGATGAGGAAAATGATGCACCAGCAGATGGGTCAACATATGCTATAAATTGCAAAATCTTGGTGGTATCAGGTTCCTCTTCTAATGGTCAATGTCACTATATGACGGTAATAGGGTGCCCGTACAGTCTAATAAATATCACTCATCAATGCTTTTAAAAGAGAAAAAGTATATAACACATCTTCTTTCGCAACAACAAATAGATATACCATATAAGGTTACACAAATCTATCAGTTTAATCAAAGGACAAAATGAAGGAGTCAAAAGTCGAATGACAACCTGATTATAAATAGGATGGTTGGTGATCAGTAAGATTTAGCAAAAATAGCAACTTCCTCTGCTGGACTACCGGTCATCAGGCACGTCTTTGGCCCTTGAGGTTGTTCAAAAGGAAAACATCTAATGGTTGCCCCTGTTTCTTCTTTGATCTTCAATTCATCTTTATCACTATACAAAAGCAACGGGAGGTCAAAACTGCAAGGAAAATGAAAAACAAGATGTGCAGAAAAAAGGGGAATTTTTATGTTATAGATGTTCCAAAGACTAACAAATTATGCGAAAAAATTAGTGGCGGACTGATGCTATAAATTCAGAAAATATTGGATACTAATGTATACCATTTTTGCACAATAAACCGATCAATATTGTATATTAGAGGAATGTGTTGTGAATTCGAGTTGACCACGTCAACCTTTACAGCAAACAATACAAGTTGGAAGTTGTAACTAAGGGCATCCACAATGACAAACCTTTTTAAAGACTTAAAAAATGTATTATTTCATGTCAAATCATCAAAACATAAACCTTTTTATTTGTCAAACCTGAGCTCACTAAAAACTGTTAAAACTTTAAAAATATTCACAAAACAAAAATACATTTATATTATGAAGAGGCTTCTTGAACCTTTCATGACACGTAAGCATGAAATACAAACTCATTATGGATGAAATAGTTAATAAAACTTTTCAAGAGTTATAAACCTTTTCTTAAACCTCCCATTGTGGATGCTCGAAAGATGACGTGTTTATAACATTATCCCCTAACTTTCTATTTGTAAACAAAGGGATGGCCAATTAGAAATATCATGTGGCTTCATATGGCCCTAGTTAAAGTACATCGCTGAACAGGGCCAAAGAATCCCGTATGTTTGGATCATATGTGAATTTTAGTATAAAAGATAAGAACATACCTTCCCAACCATGGACCCCTTGCCCATTTTCCCTGTGATATTGCCTCTTTGAGTTCGTCATATGAGGTGACATCCACAATGTTGCTGCAAAAGAATTCAATAGTCATTAGCATTATGATTCCCCTTCGGAAGATGCACCTTTAACATTCTTTTCTCATAATATATACTTTGCAGACAATTGAAAACCAACAAAAAATTATCACCCTCTCGTCTCCTTTTTTACTAACCTCCTCTACACCGCAAGTTTGTGATGGATATATATTAGAAAATAGTAAATTATAATATTGCCCATAAGAACACACGGAGCTAGGATTGGAGTTTATACCTATCTCGAAAAGCAATAGCTTTATTCAAAAGGGATAATTGGATGTCATCGAGCTTTTCTTTGACATAGGGTACAAGGACTGAAGGTTCCATAGATATTCCAAAAACCTTCCCTGGTTTTCCAGGAATATCTCTTCTAGATACAACCACACTCCTGCTTGAAACATCACGCGGACCAATTTCAATTCTTAGAGGCACTCCCTGCACAAGAAAATTATATCAGACAAATAAGTATACTAAGAATAAATTTAATAATATGAGTGGCAGAGGATAACAAAGATGGCAATGGTAACAAGTTACTTCATACTCCATTAAGGTCTCACCTTCATTTCCCAGAAATTAAATTTCCATCCTGGTGTTCTCTGGTCAGAATCATCTAGCTTTGCTTTAATGCCGGCAGTATGAAGAATATCTCTAATAGATAATGCAGCATCAAGAACTTCATTCTTCTCATTAGCTTTCTTCCAAATTGGTACAATCACCACCTATCAATCATGGATGAGATTTTAATACGCAATTATTCAGGTAACTGGTCATAGAATATTAAGCATAACAAACACTGAAAATTCGTACATACGCCAATGTCCCAATTAAAAGTTATTCAATATAAAAGCTCATTTTATACTATAAACAAACGTAAATCATGTTGTAGAGAGCAGAAGAAAATTTCATAGAGCATATGCCATAATAAACAAATTTTTATTCAACCTGAGATTAGATGACCGGCATAAAGACCTCCACAACATTACAGCTAAATATGTATCTGAAAAAAAAAATACTGATACGAGCTTCAGGTTGAAAAGCAATACCTGTACAGATGCCAGCCTTGGGGGAAGCATTAATCCCGCATCATCTCCATGAGTCATTATAATACCACCAACAAATCGAGTGCTTATAGCCCAGGAGGTTTGCCACACATGCTGCCTTTGCCCATTTTCATCAGCAAACTGTATGGACAATATTTCAAGTTTTAGGATCAACAGGTGTGAATAATCATTGTGGTTCTTACTTTTCAACAAGCAACTTGATTCTGAAGCAATCTATTCAGAAAGCTAAATCCACACAAGATTTTTTTAAATCCATCTACATACAAAATTACTCTTTATTTCCCTCTTCTTATACGTATTTCGGAAATATCTAACCATTAAAGCGACAGACATGAATTAAATTAGAAAGAAACCTGTGTACTAAACGCACGGGAAAAGTTTTGTCCTAGATTGTGACTGGTTCCGGCCTGCAAGGCCTTACGATCACCCATCATAGCTTCAATTGTATAAGTTTTATCTGCTCCAGCAAATGTCTCTACCCTAGATTTTCGACCTGGTATTACAGGTATTGCAGCTTCTTCATACGCAAATTTTGTATAAACATCAATCATCTGCATCGCCTGTAATTTGAGCAGCAAAGACCTGTTAGAGATAAAAACCTGAGTTGTATCTTTTCCACATAAATAAAAATTTATACCAACCTCTTTTTCTGCTTCCTCCGGAGTAGCATGAGCAGTATGCCCCTCCTGCCATAGAAACTCGAGAGTCCTAATAAAAGGTTTGGTGCGCATCTCCCATCTTGTAACATTTGCCCACTGGTAAAAAACCAGGAAGGAAATGAGCACAAAATGATATGAAATAAACGTGACGATGAATAATCACCATAATAGTGTAGAAATAGAAACAAACCTGGTTGATCATAAGAGGAAGATCACGATAACTATGAATCCACTGCGTAAACATATGATTCACTATGGTTTCACTAGTAGGTCGAACCTGCAATAGCCTCACAAATTGCAACAATCAAAGTCACACTCATGTCTTAATTCACCCAACTTAAATCTACTTCACAAATTTCAATTCCACCTCAAAATTACGGAACATACAGATTACAGAACAATATCAAATCATGAGTGTATAACCTATGTATAGTAGCTGAATCAATACCACAAGTTTTTCTTCAAGTTCTTTCCCTCCTCCAACAGTTACAAGAGCTAATTCTGGACTAAAACCCTCAACATGGCTGGCTTCTTTCTCTATAAATGAATAAGGTATAAACTGCAAAGAATTACGATCACACTCACTTATTTAAACTTAACAAACCAATAGCATCCATTATCTGGACCAGTACACTGGATAACGAAATAAAATCGATAACTTAATATGTACCTGTGGAAAATACATGTTACTGTGTCCTGTCTCCTTGAACTTGACATTTAAATAATCCTGACAAAATTTAACAAAAAAAATAAAATTAAATAAACTTAAAAGTCGCAATAACTGTTACAAATAACATATGTTCTGTCGATCTATCTATGTATCTACTAATAATCTAAAAGCATCCCCTAATTTACTGCTAAGTCCTCAAAAATCAGCAAGTTAGCAAACATCCCTTCTGTTTGTGTTCCCCGCCAAAACAGTGAATCCTTTAAAACTGTGCACTGTTGGAACTTTATGAGAGTTTGGTAAGTTTTCTAAGTGTCCTACATTAGTACATGATGGAACTAAAAGTGGAAATATATGTATGAGCGTATGCACGAGATCACTTCAAAGTTTAGATGGCTTAAGGGTGCTATGTTTTCATTTTGCTGCAAATGAAGCATAATGTACACGCGGTTTATGGAGTAACTATTTGTACAACAAGGAAGGCATGAGATACTAGCTTTGTGAGAAGCAAAACGTGTGTGTATACATAAGAAATGGCCAATAGAAAATTTAGGAATGTGGGCTGCTTTGGATGGTAATTCTAGTTGCAACCACCAGCCCATAACCCCTACTTTTTGGGCATGATTAAGATAATCAAAACCTCTTAGATGTGGGGATTTTGACACTATATTAAGATGGTTGTTGCCATTTCTTAACATATGAAGGAATAGACACAAAACATACACAACACACGCATGAAAGCACGTCTTAAACTGCTGCCATTGTGTTCCTGTTTTACACCTGGCCATCTCAGAGTATTCTGCTTCGCCATTGACATTGCGTTGGGTTTGTACGCTGACCGAAAACAACATGAGTCTGCATTAATCCTGGGGGTTTACGTATGGAGGCTCGCAACGTATAGAGCATGTATTAATCCTTTACGGACAGGGAACCTTTTCCCGTGCTAGACTCTTTAAACAGGTTCGTTCGTGTTCTGTAAAGAAGAAAACAAGGCTGCTGGATTTACTCCTCTTATGATATTGAAGTGCACCCCAACAGGTTTCATCCTGAGTTATTTGTATGGTCTTCATTGTTTGTAGTCGATGAATTATATGTTTCTAAGTTATCTCTTCTATTACGTTTCTACAACACATGAAGGTGTTAGGAATTACTCTACTCTTAAACATATACAACTATACACTTTATTCAACATGCATTCCCTCTTGCATGTAAAAGTATAAAAGATACCAAATCTCAGTCGATTTCTTTCTATAAACCCTTTCCGTGTTCTCTTTAATTTGCTAAAACCTAAAGGCTTTTTCGTTTTTCTCTGTAATTTTATAATCTTTTAGCTCTTGCAACAAATCATTATATCAGTAGTACTAAAGTCTAACAAATAGAAGCTGCAAGTATACGAAAAGCTTTTCCATTTCAATATCATGTATGTTAAAAATGACTGAATTTTAAAATAATAAAACGTATGCTATAAGAGCCTAATAGAGATCTTTCAGCATTTTCTGATTTCATTGTTCCTATTTAGCAACATTATCTCAAAAAACATCTCTTTTTTGGGGAAGAGGAACTAACAGCCCCGGCAAAAAGCATCTCTTGACAATAATACATATGGATGGCCATGTTTTAGGATCAATAGCTATAATAAGTGTCAATTACTGCCTGAACTAAACAGCACAGAGGCACTAAGATGCAAACATAATAGAAATCTAGTATTTAACTCTAAGTTGAATTACGGATTAAAACAGTACAGAATCGGAATAGATACCTGAATAGCCTCCCAAATAGCATAACCATAAGGTCGAATAACCATAGTACCACGAACAGGACCATAATCAGCAAGCTCAGCCATGGCTATGACATCAAGATACCACGCGTTAAAATCCTGTGAACGAGGCGTTATGCCTTGTTCCTGAACTGGCAGCTTCTGATTCTTTGATTCAGCCGGAGCAACGTCCGTAGTGGCCGGAGTAGTACTTTTGGCGGTGGCAGATGTAAGTTTCCGAAGATGGAGGTGGTTGCTACGGCGAAGGAATAAGGAGGAGCGTGCAGATGAGACAGCGAATATGGATGTGAGAGACGGAAGGCGCAGAGCCCCCATTTTGGTGCGTGTGAGCGAGACTTCTGAAAAGAATAAAAGTTTGAGTGTAAGCAACATTTTAAAACCCTTGGAAAACTTTGACGTCTTATCCCCCGCGCCCAAGTCCAACCCACCCCCTCGGCAGTCTAACATTCACTGACATTAAGTCGTCTAAGTTAATAAAATCCAATCTACGGGTTCTTTTTTTTTTCCCGTATCTAGATAAAGTGACCATTTTACGTTTTTATTTAGGTGAAACAGTAAAGTCATACTAGAAACGTCATCTAATTATATGGCATTTGGTTCGTAGTAAAAAATCACTATGTTTATGGAATCATGGCAGGACAGAACCAGAAAATATAAACCCCTTGAAGATAAAATAAATCTGATTTCCTTATAAATCTAGGTCAGAGCACAAACTAATGGACACATAAAAGCATAACAGATTACTATAATTTACTTGAAAAAAAAAAAAAAAATTGTTACCTGGAACAGATAAACCCCTAAGCTTCAATCTGTATGAGAGGAGACAGTAGACTGAACTGACTATCTATTTCTAATTTTCTATTTCACATTTTCATTTCCAGGATTATTTTACATAGGCTACAGCCCATTCCTAAAACCTGTTTTTTTTTTCTTTGGGCCGTTTTAGTTTTAGAATAGTAGTAGGGTGTTCATTGTTTTGGTAAACCCGAATAAATCGAAAACCAAAACTAAATTGAACGAAAATAATTGAATCAAATTTGTAACCGAACTGAATTTGCTAAAATCGAAATGAACCGAACTAAATATTTGGTTTTCGGTTCGGTTATGATTCTGTCAATCTAAACCAAAAATCGAGTTCATATACATATATATATATTTTTTTATATTTATATACGTAAAAAAGATATAAAAACTTTTTCCTATTATAAATATAACATTTGTTAAACTTGAATTTTTTTATTTAAAAATTTGTATAAATAAATTATTAAAATTATGTAATTGGGTTATTCGGTTTGGTTTTTGGTTTTTGGTTTTTGGTTATGGGGTCCGGTTTAAGGTTATTCGGTTCGGTTCGATTTTCGGTTATGCCAAGAAAAAAAATTAATCTAACTAACTGAACCGAATAAACCGAACAACCTGATAGCCAAACCGATGAACACCTCTATATAGTAGTCAGGGTTGTTCATAATTCGGGTAATATCCACGAAAACAGAAACCAGAAAACGAACTGTAATCGAACCGAAATTATCAAAAACCAGACCGAACCGATTTAGATATTCGATTTGGATATGGTTTTGCAAGATGTCGATCGAACCGAATCGCAAACCGAATTCATATAAATATATATTTTATTATATGTTTGGATACATGAAAACACCTTTAAAATATATATTTATAAATAAAACACTTTTTAAGCTTGAAATTACATTTTTTGCAAATAATTTATATAATTAAATTTATAAAAAATATAAATTATGTAATTCGGGTTTTTCAAGTTAATCCGAAACTTACTCATTGCCCCAGCCCCAACTCAGACCATTGCACCAAACTTACCAAGTCATATAATCTTCCTGTCTTAGAATTATAGTTCTGTTTTAACTTGTTGAAGCCTTTTTTTTTAATTTTAACTATAAATATTTTTATTTGTGTTATACAATATTTGATATAAATTATATAAATAAAAATAAATTTAAAACTAAATTCATTTATATATATTTAACACAAAAGATAGTTAAGATGAAAATTGAAAGAAAAAAAAAGAACTTAAAAAGTAAAACATAAGCATATAACAATTATTTTTGTAAGAGGGAAGGAGCCTAGTTTACTAGCAAATTTCTAAATTCTAATATGGGCTATGGCCCAATACTAAAATCTTGTTATGATGCAAAACCTTGTTCGGTTAATTAAAAGTAGTTTTTTAATTAAGAAGTGACACATGTAACTCTAAGATGTGGTTCCATATAATGAGATGGATAGTCAATATTGCACATTAAACTTTTTAAAAATAAAATGTCATAAATGCTTTATAATATAGTTTGGATAGATTTAGGCAAAATGCATAAATTAAGATTCAAGACTCGAGATTTCAATAAGTAGAGAGAAGTAGAGAGATATTAATTTAGTTTAGTGCACGACTTTCAGTTTGATCAACTATACATCAAAGAAAAGTATAATAGGAAAACTAATTCTATCGATATGCAAGCGCATAAGTTGTGTTATAACAAATTGAAATGTATGTTTTGTTTAAGAATCAATACAATGCTTTGTGATAAAAAGTTTCGTATATCAAACACAAATTTAAAGAGAACATATTGTTCGTACATTATTTATGTGGCTGTATGTGCCTAATACTTAAAAGCGGCGCGCGTTATGTTTGTTAAGGTGGCTCCGTGGCTACTGATCGTGTTAGTAAAAAAATAGTGAGTTTAGAGATAGGAAGTGAATATGAGGAGTGAATTCTTGCTAAGAAACAAAGACATCGTTAGTCTTACCGCGGGAGGGAGGTCCCGCGATTGGACTCCGGCGTGAGAGTAAGTATTTGCTACAAGTAGTATGTGTGTAATTAGGTTGCGGAAATCATACCCTTGGGAGTGTTTTGGTAACTCCTTTTATAAGCCGGTGTCGCTGTCAACTGCATTGGTCACGAGGTTGGATTCATCCTATTAACCGATGGGTAATAGGGTGGTTGTCGTGAGGTCAACGTCGTTGACTACGTCACGTTTTGTAGCGTATTGCCAGTGGTTGGTGTACTTATTGTTTGTTATCCCTTTTCGGGGCGTTGACGTTCTACCCCTGGTTCCCATGCAATATACTTTATCCCGTTTGGCTAAGTCACGGGTATCCATTTGTTTGGAGGTGATATGCGGCCGTGGACAGGCTCTGTTCCTTGCGAATGAGGCCTGTCCCTGGTCGCGAGGCGTGGTTAAGACGTGATCCCATGCGGATGCACGCTGGGATTGGTCTTGGGGCACTTTGGACCCTTTTGGGTTATTAAGTCCGGACACATGGCCCGGGTGACTACTATACGACATCATGTCCCCCTAGTCTAGTACTTTTTCTTCCTCGTGGGAAATGGTACTAGACTTACATACTGTTTTCTTCTTTGCTGCGACGTGCGTCTCCGGGGCGTGAACCTGGTTGTGCTTTTTGTGGGTTGGTAGCCTTGAGCCCCGTGTTTGTTTCTTAACCACATGTTTCCTGACTGACGCGACGTTTCGTCAGACGACGGTTCCATCATGACCGTTCATTTTCTTTGATCTGGACCGTTCAATGGGAGGTGTGGACACGTGTCTTCATCTTATTCCTTTAGGTTAAATCGTTTGAGAGTGGGTATAAATACCTCTCTTGGGTTTTCACTGTGCGTTTTTTACTGCATTTCTCTTTCTCTTTTACATTTTTGAATTTCCGGCCATCTTTCTGCTTAATCTACTTCTTCGTCTTCCCATGCTCCTAGTTCCAGGTTAGGTTTTTATCTCCCCTTCGATATCTTCTTTTAGTTCCTTAAGATGGTTGCAAATACTATTGATGTTGTGACATCGGTTTTAACTCAAAGAGAGTTGGACCTTTTTTGTTCTACATACAATATTAGGGTCGAATTGTTATCCGAAATTGCCTCGTCGTGATGACACGATTTAAAATAGCCCGGATGGCAAGATAGGTATCTACACTCAGTTCATAGAATTTGCGAATTTCCGTATTCCATTTTCCAAGTTCCTTCTTTGTGTTCTGCAATATTATCAAATTAACTTTTCTCAATTGTCCGTTCTTGCTGCTGCAAAGATTAGTCATTTTGAGATCATGTGTCGTGTTCTTGTCCATCAGCCTTCCTTGGGCACGTTTCGTAGGTTCTATGTCAATTCTTATAGTAATGGTTGGTTGTCTTTTTCTAAACGCGGTCCGCTTCCTTGTTGCATTTCAAATAACCTTGATTCTCTGAAAAATTAGAATGATCATTTCTTCTAGATCGACAAGTCTGTGTGTCTAAGAGCGGTGGGTGTTAGTTTTTGTATATATATTCCTTTCTTTTCCCTTTTTTTATTTACTGATTGTGTCTATTTTGTAGATATGGGTTTGCTTGATTTTGTGAAGTCTGTTGATCCGTTCAGAGTTAAAACCGGAGAAAGGACTCTTGCTGATGGTGAAGTTCCTTTGTTGACAAAGACTGCGGACATGGTTGTTGCTCCTTCGGATCAGGTCGTTCGTCTTGTTAGCCATACTATTGCGGATGAGATTAAGGAGCATTCTGGCAAGAATAAGAGGAAAGTTGGCTTTAGTAACGTTACGCCACCCGTGAAGAAAGCTAGGGCAGGGGGTGTGCGCATTAATGAACCCGTTGCCACTACCGTTGGGAAATCTCCTGCTGTCATTCAGAAGCTCATTACCCAGAGCGATCAAGCCCAAGTTGATTCTGAGGCCGCTGCTTCTCGTGCTGAGGAATTTGTATCTTCTTCTGTCACTCCTACTCCGGAGCATGATTATGAAGATGAGTCCATTTCTACTCATGATGACAATGTAAGAACATGTCCTCCGTCTGACCGATATGTCGTTTTGAGTTTAAAATTTTGCGGATACTGATATTCTTACTTCTCTTGAGGTTGCTCCTCCTGTTTCTTCTTTGCATGTTGATGTTGATATTGCGGCCACTGGTCATGTCGTCGAGACCGGTGATTCTTTCGTTCCTAGGGCGGGGGTTGGGGAACCGTCCGTCCTTGGGAACGAGACTGGGACTTCTTCTACTGCTCTGGATCATGGCTCTCCTGTTGATGATTTTTATAATTCTCATACTGTTGATTCTGTTATTGCTCACAATATTTATGTTCCCAAGTGGGATGTGACCAATGATGCTCAGATGGATGACCCTGCCATGTGTAGGAACCTAGTTGATCATTTGCCTCCTCCTGGTTAGTGGGCTTCTCTCCGTAACCATCATGACTCTAATTTCCTTGATCTTTTGAATGTTAACTCTGTTCAGCATGCTTGTATGGTGTCTGAACTTCACTTACGGTACGAACATGAGATTACTGTAAGGGAGAAATATGAGCAGAAGTTTTTGTAGAGTTTCGAGGTTGTTCAGCAGAGAGATGCTGAAATTGTTGTTTTGAAAACTATGTTGGAAAAGGCTGAGAATGACGTTGTGGGCGTGGTTAAGCTCCGCAGGCGAGTATCCGAGTTGGAGGCTACTACCGCTGCCAAGGCTGAGGAGCTAGCCGGTTTTAGTGTTCAAAATGCAAAGTTGTCGGGACAAGTGTCTGGTTTGGAATCTGTCCGTGATGGTCTGAAAGGGAAGGTTGTGGAACTTGAATCTGAGTGTGAATGCTCGCGGGGTCAAGTTGAAGGTGAAGCTAAGTTGAAAGAAAGATTTATGGCAATGCAGGATGCTGAGGTTCAGCGTCTTGTAGATCGTGCTTCGGCTTTGGATGCCCGTCTTTCTGAGCTTAGTTACTAGGTGGACTCTGAGCTTTATCCACATATGCTTACCGCAGTGGCCGGGCGTAGGTGGATTATTGGTCACGGCTTGCGGTTGGCCTTTATGAAGTGCTGCCAGTCTCTTGACTACCAGACTGCTCTTGGGAAGGTTATTTCTTTGGCTATTGATGGTGTGTTTTCCAAGCTTTAAATTTATAATACTAGAAATACCGATTTTACTAAAAACACAACACTCGGGAAGTATACCCGTTCATGTGCAGAATCTTAAGGCCTCACTTGGAACTACCTTATCTCATTCTTAAGTTGTTACTTTTGCCATTACGAATCCTTGCAATCGTAAACTGTTTGTGAAGCTAACCGACTTGTGCACACTTGAGTTAATGGAGCTGATTCATCGAACTAACGACTGAGTACCATAATTCGCCGTCTATCGCATAAGCTCTTCCGCGAGCTCCTCTCATTTATTATTCTGGGGATATTGTTTCTCGGAGGGTCCTCACCCTCTGCATCCCATCATCATATGTTTTACCAATTAAATAAACTCATATCCAAACACTCCATATCCAAGATCACATTATGACCAAACAAACACAAGATGACTACTCCATGATCAAAGTAACAAAACACATAACATTCATCATGGATTCAACAAAGATTATATTCAAAAGAGTAACAAGATTCATACTAATTCCAAGAGCAAAGTATGGTGATTTCACAAGAATTTCTCAAGAACACTTTATTATATTCAAAGTAAAACCTGGAAACTATGAACAATTCTGTCACAATCGCTTATAGATTCGAATTACACTTCAATGCTACTTCCTTGGATGGATTATAATCTAGAAATTTATGGTGGAGAGTGGTGGTAGTAGATGGTGGTGATGGTGGTTTGAAGGCGGTGTTTGGTTCCTTGGTTTGTCAAGCCAATTTCACCAAAAACACCCACTTGGAGTGTTCTAAACGAACTAGAGAAAGTGGTGTGAGGATTGTGGAAGTGTTTGTAAAATGGGGTGGATTATGCCTCTATTTATAGGCTGAAATCGGGCAGAAAGTGCAGCGCACTTCTGAAATTGTGCGGCGGTTTTAGGGAGTTAATGCACTCAGCATTTATTGGGACTTTAGCCGTTTCTTTGGGAAGTTTGAACGAAAGTGCGGCGCACTTACAATATTGTGCGGCGGTTTTAGGGACTCGATCAGAAGTGCGGCGCACAAGGGAAAAGTGCGCCGTACTTTGGCATTTTCTTCTTGAGATTTGTATGTGATGATATATGATGAGATGATTTCGTCCAAGGCATCATAGGGAGGTATTTATAGGCTAGAGATAACTTGGGGACCAAGTTGGAGATGTATGTGGATGGATTTTGGACCAGATTCGTGAATTAAATGAATCTTCATAAAGTATGTTGTACTCATTTGTAAAACCGGTTGTTTTGGTAATATCTCAGTAGTTGGCCTTTTTCATGGTTGTAGATAATTTAATTCTCTTTCTGTGGCCGCTTGAATCAACTCAATCCGAGTTCGTATGCTCCAGTTATGGCCAAAACAGTGAACAGGTGTCGGGGGATCTTTATCTTGAGTTTACTTCTTCGTTTAAGCTTCTTATCTTCGTGTATTCTTTCGTTTTCTTTCACGACACATACCTAGAACATATAATAGCAAATATACTTGATTAAGTACCAAAATTTCATGAGAAATGATCAAATAAATGCAAATAACGCTACCGAAAACATATATAATTTAGGCGTTATCAATAGAGCTCATTATTGTGGAAATTGTATGTTTTTTTCCGAATATTATGATAAACTAGATAATTACAAATACACAAGGCATATAATCAGATAAAATATAATTCCAAATGATTATAGAACCTAAAACTAGCAGATTGAGGGGTTTTGGTTTTGGTTTTTGAAACAAAATTCTGTTTGTGAAAAATCTGTAGAAAGTGCGGCGTACTTGGTTAAAGTGCGGCGTACTTTCTGGGTTTACAGGAAAACCGGCGCACAAATAAGATGTGCGGCGTACTTCCTGGAGAAAAATGATTTTTGGTTTCAGTTTGCCAGAAAACGGTACGGCGGGTTTGAAATTTTTTGAGAAACAAAATAGCACCAGAAATAAGCAACAAACTATAACAACTTAAACAATTCCCCGGCAGCGGCGCCAAAAACTTGATGTGTGTTTTCCAAGCTTTAAATTTATAATAACTAGAAATACCGATTTTACTAAAAACACAACACTCCGGAAGTATACCCGTTCGTGTATAGTATAGCTTTAGGTAAGTCCAGGTCGTTCCACGGGAATTGAAGTTTTCACAGTTTGTAATTAAGGTGCTAAGGTTAATAAGATTGTCACGGATCAAATTAACCAAATCGTGCATATATTGACTATTGCAAAGAAAGCAATAAAAGGATGATTCAATCAAATGATTAAGGTATGTTTGTTTAGGCAATGATCACTTGGATAATGATGTATTTGGAATAGTGTTTATAGGTTTAGAAAATAGAGTTATCACAAGTTATAAATCCTTTCGGCTTTTAAATATAACTAGTGATTATATCGATTAATAACAACAAATCCTTTCAGCCTTTATAAGTTATTATAACCAATATATTAAGTGGAATGATTAAACACATATATAAAAGAACCCTTTCGGCCTATATTCTTGTATAAAATATGTTTTACCAATTCAATAAACTCATATCCAAACACTCCATATCCAAGATCACATTATGCCCAAACAAACACAAGATGACTACTCCATGATCAAAGTAACAAAACACATAACATTCATCATGGATTCAACAAGGATTATATTCAAAAGAGTAACAAGAATCATACCAATTGCAAGAGGAAAGTATGGTGATTTCACAAGAATTTCCCAAGAACACTTTATTATATTCAAAGTAAAACCCGAAAACTATGAACAATTCTGTCACAATCGCTTATAGATTCGAATTACACTTCAATGCTACTTCCTTGGATGGATTATAATCTAGAAATTTATAGTGGAGAGTGGTGGTAGTAGATGGTGGTGATGGTGGTTTGAAGGCGGTGTTTGGTTCCTTGGTTTGTTAAGCCAAGTTCACCAAAAACACCCACTTGTAGTGTTCTAAACGAACTAGAGAAAGTGGTGTGAGGATTGTAGAAGTGTCTGTAAAATGGGGTGGATTATGCCTCTATTTATAGGCTGAAATCGGGCAGAAAGTGCGGCGCACTTCTGAAATTATGCGGCGATTTTAAGGAGTTAATGCACTCAACATTTATTGGGACTTTAGCCGTTTCTTTGGGAAGTTTGAACGAAAGTGCGGCGCACTTACAATATTGTGCGGGGGTTTTAGGAACTCGATCAGAAGTGCGACGCACAAGGGAAAAGTGCACCGTACTTTGGCATTTTCTTCTTGAGATTTGTATGTGATGATATATGATGAGATGATTTCGTCCAAGGCATCATAGGGAGGTATTTATAGGCTAGAGATAACTTAGGGACCAAGTTGGAGATGTATGTGGATGGATTTTGGACCAGATTCGTGAATTAAATGAATCTTCATAAAGTATGTTGTACTCATTTGTAAAACCGGCTGTTTTGGTAATATCTTAGCAGTTGGCCTTTTTCATGGTTGTAGATAATTGAATTCTCTTTCCGTGGCCGCTTGAATCAACTCAATCCGAGTTTGTATGCTCCAGTTATGGCCAAAACAGTAAACAGGTGTCGGGAAATCTTTATCTTCAGTTATTTCTTCGTTTAAGCTTCTTATATTCGTGTATTCTTTCGTTTTCTTCCATGACACATACCTAGAACATATAATATCAAATATACTTGGTTAAGTACCGAAAGTTCAAGAGAAATAATCAAATAAATGCAAATAACGCCGCCGAAAACATGTATAATTTAGGCGTTATCAAGGCCTCCTGTGAAGAGAAAGCTTGCTTCCGGGTCTTCGAGCTCTCGTACTACTCGTGCCAAGACTTCTACTTCAAAATATGATGTCCCTTTTCTGACTGTATCTGATGATGACGAAGGTAAGCTTCTGTTTTTTGAGCTTTTCTCTATTGTTTTTGCTGCATCAGAAGTTCACCCAGTGTTTGCTCTTTTTTTAAGGTCTCTCTAACGTTCCTGAGCTTAAAGATACCACTGCCTACTATCTTAAGATTTCTGCTATTACTCCTCCATCCTGGAAAAACCATTTGGATAATTATATGGACGTGGAGTTGTTGGATCTTCATGACCGCTGTTATACTTGGCAGGTTGTTGTTGATAATTCTATAAACAAGAGATCCCGTGAGTTGCTGGAGGTTAGTGAGAAGCTAAGAGGGGAGTGCAATGTGATCAAAGAAAAGGAGAGAGCCCAGGAATAAGAGTCTGAGAGTCTTCGAGTCAAGTGTAAAGCTGCCATGTCTGACTTTGAAAAGAACATAACCATGATTTCCTTGCAGGGGAAGATATCCACTTTGTCTACCGAAGTGAAAGAACACAAGGCCAATCTTGATAGGATGATGTTGAAGAGCCAAAAGTGGGCAAGCTACCAGGCTAGCCTTTTGACTTTGGAGTCACAGATTGCTTCCTTGGAGGCTGAAAAGGCATGGTTGGAGGCTGTCGAAGTATCCCTCCGAAAGGAGGTTGATGACGTGAAGCGGGATAGGATGGAGGTTGTTTTAAAAGTTGTTCCTTATGCTGCTATGGAACTTATCCACGGCAATGATCTGGGTAGCTTGGTTGGCAGTCTTGTTTCTTCTACTATCTTCTATGGGAGGTGTAAGGCTTTTGAGCAAGTTGCTGCAATGAAAGAGCCCTTCGACTTGTCAAAGGTGAAAGGCTATCACCCTTCGTATAAGAAGGAGCATGATCAAGCTAGTAACGATCTTGCTACCGCTACTTTTCCTTGGTTGTCAAAATTTGTAGCAGATCCCTCAGCTTCTGTTGAAGTATTATTGTCGAAGAAGCCTTCGTTTCTTCAAAGGCCCGCTCCCTCGAAGACTCAAGCTCATGTTGCCTCTTCCCAGAAAGTCACTCCATCCTCTGTTCTAGCTTCTAATCCAATGTCCCCGCCTGCAGATGCTTTTGTTGTTAAGCCCCAGTTTTTTAGGTTAAATGAAGGTCACCATGTAGGTGATAATTTGGTCCCTAAGGGTGGCATGCACCCTTTAAACAATTTATGTTGGCATGACCTAGGCTTCGGCCTTAAGACAATTTATCCTTATTTGTAATAATGGTTCGTGTAGAACATTGTATGAACATCTTATGTTGGCCGTTCTGGCTAACTTTCAATAGAGGGACTGAGTCCCAAGTTTTGTGATTATGTTTATGTTCCTCTTATGTGAGGATTTAGGGGACTATAGTCTGAACCCTTATCTTTATAGATAATAAAACGCTTCATCAAGCGAAGGCTCAGGTGTGGCCTTAATGTTTTGACTAGTTGTCAATTTTTTCGAATGAAGGGTTGCGACCCACTTCATTATGTCCTCAAGGCTTCAAAAGAAGCAATGGGGAAAGTTAACGTGAATTTTTTGGATGTTTATTTTTCGTAGGGCTCATGTGTGGCCTTACAACATCCTTTCGAACGTTGAACTTGGTAATATGAGGCTCAAGTGTGGCCTGAATATTTTGACGTATTGTCAATCTTTCCAATGAAGGGTTGTGACCCACTTCATCCTGTCCTCAAGGCTTCAAAAGAAGCAATGGGAAAAGTTAACGTGAATTTTTTGGATGTTTATTTTTTGTAGGGCTCATGTGTGGCCTTACAACATCCTTTCGAAGGTTGAACTTGGTAATATGAGGCTCAAGTGTGGCCTTAAAATATCTTTTGTTGTAGATATCATCACAAAAGATTTGGAATAAATCCGTTTCATTAATAATGTAGAAAGATTTACACCATCTAACGTATGAACACTTAGTCTGTTATACTTTTTCAAATACTCAAAACAATGACTTTTGCTACACTTAGTTTTACATGTAAAACTTACGAAGGCTTGCACCCTTTGTTGTTTGAATCAACGAGTGATCAGATGCGTCAATGATTTTGTAGAGTTCCCCTTCGCGAACTTCACTTATCATGTGAGGACCCTGCCATACCTACGGGTTTCCTGCATCGTTTTGCGAAAGTAAAATGAAATCTCCAATCTTGTAAGTGGAGTGATTACTCCTTTCATTGTGGTACCTGTGAAGCTTGCTTTGATAGTGAGCCTCTTCGATTGAAGCTACTTCCTTGCTTTCTTTTCTCTTAGTGACCTCCTTTGTTCTTCCCCTGTCATCTTTGGGAACAACGTTTTCGGCTATTGGGATTATAGCCTCGAAGCCATAAGTTAGGCTGAACGGTGTCTCCTTTTGGCTGTTTCTGGGAAGTGTTCTATGTACCCACAATACTTGAGATAGATCATCCACCCATCATTGTTGACTTCAAGTCAATTGCTTTTTGATATGGTTCATTATTTCCATATGCTTTGTGACAGGGGAGAAGGATTGTGTGACTTTTAATCCTTTGCAAAGATCTGCGAATATACCCTCTCGGAAATGTTTTTCATCTTTAGAGCTAATTGTTCGTGGTACTCCAAATCTGCACACTACGTATTTCCAAACAAATCTTTCTGCATGTTTTCCATTTATAGTTGTTAGAAGCTTTGCTTCTACCCATTTCGTGGAGTGTTCTACGGCTATTGTTAAGAATTTTAAGCCTTCGGGAGCTGTTGGCAAAGGTCCTAGGATGTTGACTCCCCAGTTACGGAATGACCATCCATTTCTAACTATTATTACGCCGTTTTTTGCTGCTTTCCTTATCGCAGATTGCTCCTTTCATTTCTTGTAGTCTTGAATTACCTTTGCGGCGTCTCTGTGCATCGACGAAAAATAATATCCTTTCTTCGTAATTCTGACTACCATTGAGCGTGGCTCTGCGTTGAAACCACAGGAACCTTCGTGTATTTCTATTACGATATCGTCGGTCTATGGCGAAGCTACATAGCAAAGCCATGGTGTATAGAAGGACCTTCGGTATAAGCTTCCTCTAATCAGCTTGTACTGAGGTGACTTGACCCTAATCTTCCTATATTCTTTTGGATCTTCTGGTAATAGATCGCTTACCAAGTACTCATGGATAGGAGTCTTCTAGCTTTCTTCTTCATTAGTTTCAACTTGTAGGATCTCTTTTTCTTCTATTGACCACTTCGATATGACTTCGACTAGCACTTCTTTAGTAAGGTATTCAAAGGTCATCGAAGCCAACTTGCTTAATGCGTCAGCTTTTTTATTTTGATTCCTTCAGATGTGCTCAATTGTATAGCTGTCAAAGCCCTTCAAAACCTCTTTGGTCTTCTGCAGGTATTCTTTGATCATTGGTTACTTGGCTGCGTAGTGATAACGCCTAAATTATATATGTTTTCTATGGTATTATTTATATATATTTTATCATTTCTCGTGAACTTTTGATACTTAATAGTCTAAATTGCTTGCAGGTTCACTTGAAGACACTACTAACTAAAACTCAAGAAATTACGCATTTTGAAAGACAAATACAAAGAGAAGAAAAGATTTCAAGCTAAAAGTACAAGATGTGCGCCGCACTCTACTATTATACGCCGCACTTACCTATATAGCCAAAAACTGCCGCACTTATACCTAAGTGCGCCGCACTGTCCATCTGATGAGAAGAAATACATGAAGACTTTAATGCAAATGCATTAACACACTAAGTACGCCGCACATATTACCTAGTGCGCCGAACTTCTTCAATCAGCATTTAATACTATCACATTTAATCAGCAAGTGCGCCGCACAATTTCTTGTGTGCGCCACACTTTTCACCCAAATTCAGCCTATAAATAGAGGACGAAATTTCACTTTCAAATCATTCCTCCCCACTCCTCTCTCATTTTACAAATCTTCTTTTTCACACACACCAATCCTTTTGTCCCTCATCTATAAAAACACCAAAAAACACCACTACCTTTGAAGAATAAAGATCTAACGATCAAGAACGAAGACGGTTGTCAACTTAGTTATTGAAATAATGGAAGTTTATGTTAAGTCTACTTTTGTTATGAACTCCTTAGCCACGAGAGGCTAAATCTCTCATGACTACTCAATGATGTTATGATAATGAATAAGTGTTTGGTATGATCTTGATCTCTTTAATCTCAAGCTTATGTTGCGATCCTATTATATCTTATCTTGTCAGTTTTGCTTATCAACTTGAATTATATAATCATATCGGTATAGGTCAAAAGACCCGTTATGATCTATGTGGTTTTAAAGTTTTGTCCATGGACTTTATCGTTTGTGCAGAGAAATCCACTTTCGTAAATTGATAAACAAATAAGCTTTGATGTAACACCCCCATAAAATCATAACATACGCGACAGAATACCACTTTGGGTTGCTACTTCATAGTATAAAGTACAAGTTACAGATAACGACCTCAAAAGAGACGTTAATAAAATGTCATATTCGATTAAAATTTCAGAGTAAAATCAGGTCCTAATAATTTATAATTTAACAAGATTACAAGAGTTCAAACGTGAATCATTTTGTATATTTAAAGTTAAAAAGTTATCAAATGTGAAGAAAACTAAGTCCTTGAGTTTTGTTGATATCCACGCGTCTCGAATGCTCCTAATGCTCAGCTAACCAGATATAACCTGAGAAAATACATGCAAAAACGTCAACAATAATGTTGGTGAATTCATAAGTTTAAGTAAAAGCAGTATTGAAATAACTCAAATGATGTTTCAGTAAGAAAAGTAGTGTTACAATATTTATAAGTATTCTTTCCGAAATCCAAGTAGTGATTTAATAAAATCAAATAATGTTTATTAGTGGACCACAAGATTTAAGTAATGTAGACAAGAGAAATAAATTCACCAAGTCCAAAAAGTATTATGTGTTATTGCACTAAGCTCATGACATCGAATACATATTCGTAATTCTTAGGGAATTGCACCCGTATTCGTAATTATAAAGGAATTGCACATGTATTCGTAATTATAAAGGAATTGCACCCGTGTTCGTAATTATAAGGGAATTGCACCCGTGTTCGTAATTATAAGGGAATTGCACCCGTGTTCGTGGCTCTTAGGCAATAGCATTCAGGCAATAATCTGGATAGCATACAATTGAAAAGCACTTGTGTCCAAAGTAAAACAAATAATGTGTTCAAAACTCTTAGTTTTCATATATAAGAATTTAGTGATCTCAAATCATGTAGTAAGCAAATCAAGCTTTAGTAAATTCATAAGTAAACAACCATGTATTAAAAGTCAAGTAACGCTTAAGTAGTGGAAATCAATAAGTTTTCTTAGTAAAACAAGCATGTATTCTCACCCCGAAAACAATTTGTGAAAACTATTAACAGAGAAAAGATGGGGCTATGAACTCACCTTAGGTGGAAGTAGTCGGACAAGAATCAAATAAAGAGAATAAGCACCAACGAATCAACCACGACCTAAAAATATGTGGCGCGTATTTAAAATTCACACTTATAATAAAATGTATCGTAGTACGAGTAAATAGATACATATTTATATATATCGGCATGTAGTAATATCATATGCTTAAGAATCCATGATTGAGAACCACTAAAAATGCCACACTTACATTTTCTGAAATTTGACGTTTTTAACTAGAGGATCATCATACTTAAAGAAATGCTAAATGGTCGAACTAGACGATCTCCCTCCATATTAAGTTACCCTTATATGTTATGTAACTATCATGGTTCACCCATAAATCATAGCCTAAGTAATCTTATTATGAAAGACACATCAATGACACTTGTTCTAAAACAGGGTCTGCTGGACTTTACAAAGGTTTGGCACTATCTGACCTATCTAAACCTAATAGAAAATTATGAAAAAATTCAAGGAAGTCATACATATTATGAATATACTACAGTTTAAATTTTGTCAAAAAATATTAAGTTTTGATCCGCCTGCTCACTGTATCTTTACAATCTAAATTCTGGACAGCAAACACAGTTTTGACACTTAATCTTGTACAAAGGGTTTGACTCACTTTTACATTCTAAAAATCGACGAGGCCTAGTTTATTGGAAAGTAGACTCGAAGTACTTAATCATAGGGTCTTGCAAATCTAGTAAAGCTATCGGCATGACCAAGTTACGCTACTCGCAAAAAGGACAAAAATTCTGCACAAAACAACGTGTGCAGAATTTTACCGAAACAATTTTCCAAATTCAAATCACCATATCTTTTTCGTTTTTAAGAGTTGGAAGCCCAAATTTTTACCACACGTTCATTATAATGACTACTACCACACTAATATCTTAAATCTCAGTTTACAACAATGCTCATATCGCTAAATCAAGCCTAAACAATCTGATCTAAAGGAGGGTTCCAAAACCCTCACAAATCTTCAATTTTTGCTTCAATTCGCTTCCAATATATTCAAACTAACCTATAATTATTACTAAACCTATTTGATCATCCTCAAACATTCATAAATAAAAAACTAACCTTATAAGAATTTATCTATGGATTCTTAAACACAATCAACCTACATGTAAGTATATATAAAAATTAAACCATACAAAAACTAGAAAAAGACTTACAAGATAATAAAGAAGTAATTAGTTGATCAAAACCACAAACCCTTGTGGTCTTGGCGACTTAGCCGAACACAAGAACAACAAAGGAGGATCCAAAATCTTGATTTTATCACACCAAATTTTGTACACACGCTCAAAATCAACTCCTTAATATACCAATTGTACTCAATTAGATCAAACCCTTAAAAATCAAAATCTAATAAAAATTAAGAATTTGGGTAACTTGATGCATGCTTGATTTTATTTAAAAATGATGATGGGGGTTTAGTTTAGGAGTAATTTTAGGTTGATTGGAAGCTACTTGGTGATGGTGGTGGTGGTTTGGGGCTGTTGGCCGACGAACAGGAATGGGAGGAGGAAAAAGAGTCGTTGGTTGTGTGTGTTTTTATGAGATGGGTTTATAAAAAAAGGAAAAATATCTTATATACATAGAAGTAATCTAGGATGTATCGACTAATAAAAAAAATTCATAAGGGATGTTTGTTTGGGCTTACAACCGGCCAAGGAAAAAGGGAGGGCAAAGATGGGCCAAAAATTTCTATTTATCCATTACTTAGTTATTTAAGCCCAAACATTTAATTAACTTGCTACTTTTTTTTTGTAAAAACACGATTTTTGTCGCGGTTTCGGCCAGAAATACATAAAAGTAAAAAAAATACAAAATTAAAAATAATTAAGCTCTCGAGGCTAAAATATGGAGTCGTTGATTTCTCGGTTGTTAAAAACGGATAAATTTTTAAAGCATAACACTTTTTATTTAAAATTGACGATTTTTACTAAAAACGACAAAATAATGAAAAGTAAAATTTTAGAAACTTAGAAAATTTATTATAAGTCGAAATTAATAGTGACCTTAAAATCTAAAATATTACAGCTACGAATAATTAAAATTGACGATTTTTATCAAGTCGAACAAAAGAATAAAAATGAATTATAATAAATAAAAATTCACTCGGGATAAGATTTTTATCTTAAACTCGGGTTGTTAAAGTATCTACCCCTTTAGGGAGCGACGTCCCGGCGCTCAATTCGTCTGAATCATCTTCGGTTAAATTGCGACGAGATGAGGATATAGACAAGTCATCGTCGAGGTTTCCAACAGAAACTAAATGAGAAAAAGTCAAAATATCAAATATATGCAACGTGCATAAGCGAACGGATTGAATGTCGTGAGAATCCTTAAAAGGAAAGATAAAATACATGACTCGAAAAAGAAGCCATTGAAAATGAGGAATTTAACAAGTCGTCAATTCTTAGAAGCGATTAAGAGTACATTACTATTAGCTTATCAAGTTTGCAGCGGTCAATACAAATTTAAAAAATCCATATAACAAATTATGAGTCAAAAGGAATTCATAACCCAAAGAATGATTCGTACAGATGAACACACGCTATGTCGAATACACATAAGCCCACTCATTTATAATTTGTCACTTATAAAAAGAGGCGTCCCAATCCTTGTAAGCAATAATTTAT
This sequence comes from Tanacetum coccineum, assembly GCA_026074375.1. NCBI lineage: Eukaryota > Viridiplantae > Streptophyta > Magnoliopsida > Asterales > Asteraceae > Tanacetum > Tanacetum coccineum. The sequence goes on from BQNB010002151.1 coordinate 62,108, forward strand.
AAACTTATGGTTTGGCAGTTTATAATTTCTTTATTCAAATGAAGAAGCGTCCTAATTCATTTCAATAAGATGATAATAAATCATCATACTTAAGCATGGCCGACACAATACACAATATCAAAACAATGTTACAAACAATAAAAAGGAGTGTCTACTTGACGGCATAATTCTTCAAAATCATAAGAAGTAGCAAGAAGAGTAATGAGACGTTACTACATTATGTTCCAAAGGTATGTGCCAAAAGACGACATGATTCGAGGTGACAAGATAAAGCCATACTCCCATCAATTGGAAGATTTCAAAACAATGGATTACAAACGCAACATACACGATTCAAAAGCATAAGAAGAGTATTCGAACTCGGAGTCGAACGACAAGATAACTAATGGATTTGACAAAGTACACCAAAAGTCAAAATCGTCAAACGGAAATAAAGTAGCGTAAATGCTTCGGAGATCACCGCATCGCTCATAAAATATTGAAGTAAAAGAACTTATTAAAACGTACCATAGTGCTATACACATATGTAGTAATTAATATCACATAACGATTCCGTCCTCGCTCTACTTAATGGACCTTTATCTCAAAATCCGTAATAGGTATAAACATGAGGTTTTCGCCTCAGATAAGTCATTAGACTCTAGTTTACTGAGATTGTAAGAGATTTAATTCAAAATGTTCAGATCCTAAGTGGAATTATCATTTTACACTCATGTGCCAAATCTGATTATTTAAAATGTTTTCTTACTCTACCATTTTTAGCAAATTTCCCATTTTATAACTCCGTTTGACCCAAAACGAGAGCCCATGTTTAAGCTTATCTAATTCCTATAGGTTTGGCTTGAAAAATGAGGTACTTAATATAAAAACATCTGGACATAATTTCATTTGAAAATCTGGGTACAATTTCTAGTTAGTTTCGCTATTTTGGTCGTAACTCATTCATCCAGAATGATTAAGGCTCTATCCAAAGAACCACATGGTCCTCATATGTTGAACCCTTTACCCATGTAAAAACCCAGTAGCCTCCAAGTTAAATAAAATTAGTTATAAGCCTAACCATCTACATTACAAATTAGGGGTACACACTAAGTTTGTTTCCACTGTTTTGGTCGTATCTCGACCATCCAAAAGAGTTTCCGTTCCATCCAACTCGCCACTAGGACCTAAGATATTAACCTATTCATTAATGCAAAGATACAATAGGATTTAAGCCAAAAATATTCCCATTAAAATACCAACTTTACTCGAAAGTTCCAAAAATTGCCGAAAGTAACCATAAATAGTCAACACTTATAGGAATTACTATTATATATATAGATGGCGGTGATCCCGAAGATAAGCGTAAGAATTTGAGAAGAGAGTAGCTCATATATGTACGAGTATCCATATATAATACTAGTATTGATGTTCTAGGGAGAAAATAAGAAAACAGAAAGTACATGATAATCGGAATGGTCAGCGTATATATAACCGACCGATATAAAGAAAATAATATGACGTCATAAGATAGACATATAAGAGCAAAATAATAACCAAGCATTATATATTCATTATTAATATAATAGCAATAAGGATGCAAAATGGAGCATATAAGTTACATGAGAGCAAACGCGCGCGAATATCAGAAAATGGTGAAGGACTCTTATATTTTTTTTGAAAAACGGTTATAGTCTAGGGTTTTGAAAATGACCTAGTTCGCTATAACGAGTGCTCTGATACCAATCTGTAACACCCCCATAAAATCACAACATACGCGACGGAATACCACTTTGGGGTGCTACTTCATAGTATAAAGTACAAGTTACAGAAAATGACCTCAAAAGAGACGTTAATAAAATATCACATTCGATTAAAATTTTAGAGTAAAATCAGGTCCCAATAATTTATAATTTAACAAGATTACAAGAGTTCAAACGTGAATCATTTTGTATATTTGAAGTTAAAAAGTTATCAAATGTGAAGAAAACTGAGTCCTTGAGTTTTGTTGATATCCACGCGTCTCAAATGCTCCCAATGCTCAGCTAACCAGATATAACCTGAGAAAATACATGCAAAAACATTAACAATAATGTTGGTGAATTCATAAGTTTAAGTAAGAGCAGTATTGAAATAACTCAAATGATGTTTCAGTAAGAAAAGTAGCGTTACAATATTTATAAGTATTCTTTCCGAAATCCAAGTAGTGATTTAATAAAATCAAATAATGTTTATTAGTGGACCACAAGATTTAAGTAATGTAGACAAGAGAAATAAATTCACCAAGTCCAAAAAGTAATATGTGTTATTGCACTAAGCTCATGACATCGAAGCCGTATTCGTAATTCTTAGGGAATTGCACCCGTATTCGTAATTATAAAGGAATTGCACCTGTATTCGTAATTATAAGGAAATTGCTCCCGTGTTCGTAATTATAAGGGAATTACACCCGTGTTCGTAATTATAAGGGAATTGCACCCGTGTTCGTGGCTCTTAGGCAATAACATTCAGGCAATAATCTAGATAGCATACAATTGAAAAGCACTTGTGTCCAAAGTAAAACAAATAATGTGTCCAAAACTCACAGTTTCACAAATAGATAATCAATGATCTCAAATCATGTAGTAAGCAAATCAAGCTTTAATAAAGATAGTCAAGTAATGCTTAAGTAGTGGAAATCAATAAGTTTTCTTAGTAAAACAAGCATGTATTGTCACCCCGAAAACAATTTGTGAAAACTATTAACAGAGAAAAGATGGGGCTATGAACTCACCTTAGGTGAAAGTAGTCGGACAAGAATCAAATGAAGATAATAAGCACCAACGAATCAACCACGACCTAAAAATAAGTGGCGTGTATTTAAAATTCACACTTATAATAAAATGTATCGTAATATGAGTATATAGATACATATTTATATATATCGGCATGTAGTAATATCCTATGCTTAAGAATCCATGATTGAGAACCACTAAAAATGCCACACTTACATTTTCTGAAATTTGACGTTTTCAACTAGAGGATCATCATACTTAAAGAAATGCTAAATGGTCGAACTAGACGATCTCCCTCCATATTAAGTTACCCTTATATGTTATGTAACTACCATAGTTCACCCATAAACCATAGCCTAAGTAATCTTATTATGAAAGACACATCAATGACACTTGTTCTAAAACAGGGTCTGCTGGACTTTGCAAAAGTTTGGCTACAGCAGACCCCTCAAAACATTTTATAAAAATCTGAAAAAAATTCAGTAGGTCACACATATTATGGAAAACCTCCAGTTTAAATTTCGTCCAAAAATAATAAGTTTTGACCCGCCTGCACACAGCATCTTTACAATCGAATTTCTGGACAGCAAACACAGTTTTGACACTTAATCTTGTACAAAGGGTTTGACTCACTTTTACATTCTGAAAATCGACGAGGCCTAGTTCGTTAGAAAGTAAACTCGAAGCACTTAATCATAGAATCCTGCAAATCTAGAAAAGCTATTGGCATGCTATGTTATATGTCTATGCCTGAAAAGTTACCTAATTGTGCAATCTCTTATAGAAATCTAATTTTCCTCCACGTCATGATAAATGATTTATTTTCTCCTTCGATTGCTGCGGCTAGCAATAATACTAATGTGGAGGGATTTGATAACGCCCAAATTATACATGTTTTCTATGGCGTTATTTGTATATATTTTATCATTTCTCGTGAACTTTTGATACTTAATAGTCTAAATTGCTTGCAGGTTCACTTGAAGACACTACTAACTAAAACTCAAGAAATTACGTACTTTGAAAGACAAATACAAAGAGAAGAAAAGATTTTAAGCTAAAAGTATAAGAAGTGCGCCACACTCCACTATTGTGCGCCGCACTTACCTATATAGCCAAAAACCGCCGCACTTATACCTAAGTGCGCCGCACTTTCCATCTGATGAGAAGAAATAAATGAAGACTTTAATGCAAATGCATTAACACACTAAGTACGCCGCACATATTACCTAGTGCGCCGTACTTCTTCAATCAACATTTAATACTATCGCATTTAATCACCAAGTGCGCCGCACAATTTCTTGTGTGCGCCGCACTTTTCACCCAAATTCAGCCTATAAATAGAGGACGAAATTTCACTTTCAATTCATTCCTCCCACTCCTCTCTCATTCTACAAATCTTCTTCTTCACACACACACCAATCCTTTTGTCCCTCATCCATAAAAACACTAAAAAAACACCACTACCTTTGAAGAATAAAGATCTAACGATCAAGAACGAAGACGGTTGTCAACTTAGTTATTGAAATAATGGAAGTTTATGTTAAGTCTACTTTTGTTATGAACTCCTTAGCCATGAGAGGCTAAATCTCTCATGACTACTCCGATGAAAGTTTTAATGATAATGAATTAGTGTTTTGGTAGATCTTGATCACTTTAACTCAAGCTATATTGCGATTCCTATTATATCTTATCTTGCCAGTGACCTTAAAATCTAAAATGTTACAGCTACGAATAATTAAAATTGACGATTTTTATCAAGTCGAACAAAAGAATAAAAATGAATTCTAATAAAGAAAAGTTCACTCAAGATAAGATATTTATCTTAAAGTTGGGTTGTTAAATTTGATATACTAGTAACTGAATTATTTGAGTGACACATTTGGTCTGGTTAACTAAATATATATCTTGGGTTAAACAAGTTAGTTTGTGAAAACATTTTCTGACGAGAAGTCCTTTTTATAAATTAATGCCCCATCTTTGAGTTTAAATCATTTCCAACACTTATAAGTTATTTTGAACTATTTGAGTAGTCATCATTATTATCATTGGTAAAAATTAAAGTTACTTTTAAAATTGTTAAAGTCTATTTTCTTTCTGATTATTTGAACACTACTCAAATCCCTGTGGAACGACCTGGTCTTACCTAAAAAGATTATACTACATACGTGGGTTATACTTTTACCCGTGTGTTTCCATATAATTATCCAGTATTTTTAGTCTTATAAATTTAAAGCTTTTGAAACACATCAAAGTTTTTGGCGTCGTTGTCAGGGATTTTTAAGCTGTTCTATAGTCAACTCTAGAAAATTATTTTAACTCCCCCTCTTTTTAAAAAAAATCGCCGTTCAGTTTTCTGGCAAACTGACCCCAACCAAATTCTCCCTTGGATGCATACACATGCTTCCAATTCTGAACTTGAACCATTACCTGAACCTGAACGTATTCTGAATCGAAGACTTCGTCGACGAAACTAGAGAGTTCCTTTCAATTAAAGAAATAACCCACCTCAAAAAACGAGAGTTGTCTATCCGCCAATTCTCGACATCATCCACTTCCGTCACTTTCTCGTGATTCTCGAAAATCTCTATCCAATGGATGATGAACCTATATGGGCTGCTGACCATGTTGTAGCACCAACTCTTGGTTCCGCAATCACTATTCCTGAAACCGCGAATGAATTTGCTATTAAAGGTAACCACTTGACTCTTGTCAAAGGAAACCAATTTGATGGCAGAACCAAGACCGATCATCACAAACACATTTACGAATTCCTTGGAATCTGCGATATGTTCAGATACAGAGACACCAAAAATAAAGCCGTCCGCCTAATGATGTTTCACCTATCACTAACCGGAGAAGCAAAAACATGGCTTGACGAACTCAACGAAGGAACTATCAAAACTTGGGATGAACTTCGAACCACTTTCATTAGCCGATTCTTTCCCCCAACTCTTTTTGACCGAATCCTCGAAGAAATCTGAGCTTTCTCTCAACACGAAAATGAATCTTTAACCGATGCTTAGCTTCGTATGAAGGAAATGCTCTGAAACTGCCATGGTCACAATTTGTCCAATAGCAATATTATCAAAATCTTCTATCACGGTCTCAGCGAAATATACCAAGAAGTTCTTATTGCCGCAGCCGGTGGTATTTTCCTCTATAAAATACCAAATCAAGCTTATCAACTTCTTGAAGATAAATTCTTACTCAAGCTCGATTGGGCTAAAAATCAAAAAAAAAATCAACTCTTAAGAAAACTGTTGCTTTCGCCAATAGAGGCAGCAGTAATTCTGATACTGACAAAATTATGGCCCGAATGGTTGCCATGACCCTGAAAATGGATGCTCAGTACAAAGAACTCCAGTCCAAAGCTAAAAAAACTAAACCCGATCTTGATGAAGATGACATACCCATGTCTCGTGAAGAAGAGGCTAAATTCATGCAAACTTTTCGTAAGACTTGTTTTTACAATGATTACCGCGACCGAGACTCAAATCGCGATAATTGGCGTTCAAACGAACGAAGTAGTTACAACCAAGGCAATTACCGATCCAATACCGATGAAAAACCTTATGATCTTCAAAAACAATTCAACGATTTCATGAAATCTCAACAATCAACCAACGCTTTTGTCAAAGAAACATTTATGGATCTTAAAACCTAACTCAAAACCGTAGCAAAAAATCATCAAGCCTCAATCCAGAACCTTGAAACTAAGTTCGACAGACTTGCTGACAAGCAGTCTGGTAGACCTTCTGGAACTCTTCCAAGTAACACTCAACCAAACCTAAAAGGGCACAACTCCAAAACCTATCAGCCATCATAATTTCGTAATGAACATGTGAATGCCGTATTTACAAGAAGTGGTAAATCCTATAACCTACCAGTTAACCCAAATAACCAACAAGACAATTCTGAAACCTCTATTAATTTTGATAGTGATGATGAAGAAGACAAACCTACACCATAACCAAAAACTAAAAATCCAAAACAAACCAAAGAAACTCTATTGCCTAAACCATATAAACAAAAAATTCCATATCCTCAACGCCTAAGGAAAGAAAAAATGGAGGCCTAATATTGAAAATTTCTCGACATAATCTGCTCCATCTGAATCAACGTACCTCTTATCGACGTATTAGTTGGAATGCCTAATTATGGCAAATTTTTCAAAGAGCTAATAAGCAACAAACACAAGACCGAACAAATTTCTGCCGCTTTTTTAAGCGCTGAAAGTTCAGCAATGATCCAAAATAAACTTCCACCAAAACTAGGAGACCCTGGAAGTTTTCTTATTCCATGCAATTTTAACAAAACTTTCTCTTGCAATGCCTTAGCCGACCTTGGTGCTAGCATTAACCTTATGCCATATTCACTTTATGCCAAACTATCTCTTGAAACTCTTAAACCTACCAAAATAAGCGTAAGATTAGCCGATAGATCATTCTAATACCCTGTTGGAATAGCTAAAAATATGCTCGTTGAAGTTGGTAAATTCACCTTTCCTGCTAATTTCGTCATTCTCAAAATGGAAGAAGATAGTAAAGTTCCTCTCATTTTGGGATGACCATTTCTTCACACTGCTGATGCAGTTATTCGAGTTAAACAGAAACAACTCAACATTGGAGTTGGAACTGAACGGGTGATTTTTAATATCAATTCCACAATGAAGCACTCTTATTCGAACGATGATACCTGTTTCAGTATCGATGTTATCGATGAAATCCTAGAAGAAGACTTTGATGCTCTTCTAAATGAAGGTAGTAAAATCCTCTATGCTATTAAAGGAACCCTTCTCGAGAAAGAAATATTTGCTAAATTTGATGAATTCATGGCAATGACTGCCGATGAAAACTCTGACTCTGAATCCGATACCGAAGAACCACCATTCGAGAAAATCACCATCAATACAGATTATAAAATCAAAACATCTCTCGAAGAACCTCCTACGGATCTCGAACTTAAACCTCTTCCTGATAATCTGGAATATATATTCCTGGAAGAACCTTCTTTTCTTCTCGTTATCATATCATCTCAGCTTTCCCAAGAAAAGAAAAACAAACTTGTATCCGTTCTTAAAAAGCATAAGCAAGCTTTTGCTTGGAAAACAACAGATATTCCTGGTATCTGCCCATCATTATGTAAACACAAGATACAACTTCTAGATGACAAGAAACCAGTTGTCCAAAAACAGAGAAGGTTAAACCCAAACATGCAAAAAGTTGTTAAAAAATAAATCGTGAAACTCTTGGATACCAGTATTATATATCATATTGCCGATAGTCCTTGGGTTAGTCCAATTCACTGTGTACCAAAAAGGGTGGAATTACAGTTGTAACCAACGAAAATGATGAACTTGTTCCAACAAGAACTGTTACGAGTTGGCGAGTATGCATCGATTATCGTAAACTCAATGAAGCAACTGCAAAAGATCACTTCCCTTTGCCATTTATGGATCAAATGTTAGAAAGACTCGCAGGAAATAAATACTTCTGTGTCCTCGATGATTTTTTTGGCTATTTTCAAATTCCTATCGAACCTAATGATCAAGAGAAAACAACATTCACATGTCCTTTCGGAACATACACTTATAGGCGAATGCCTTTCGGGTTATATAATGCTCCTGCCACATTCTAAAGGTGCATGTTGGCAATCTTTCACGATATGATCGAAGAATCAGTCAAAGTATTCATGGACGATTTTTCTGTCTTCGAAAACTCTTTTGACACATTGTCTAAACAACCTCGATAAAATGCTCCAGCGTTGTAAAGATGCTCATCTTGTCCTAAATTGGGAAAAGTGTCACTTCATGGTTAAAGAAGGAATTGTGCTTGGACACAAAGTGTCTAGTGCAGGTGATAAGTGTAAAGTACACATATCCATTTGTACCTAAAATAACCCAATTAAACCTAAAACAGACCAAAAATGGCAAAAATATGCTTGTATTTGAGTTTTGTGTGTGCAAGAATCAAAGCCGAAGCCAGAAAAGTCAAGCCTCAGTCAAATCCAGTCAAATAATGGTCAACAAAAGTCAACAAAGCCCAAAATATTCCATTTAAGCCCTTCAACTTTCAAAAAAATCCATAAGTGGTCCCTAAGCCTAAATGGGCCTCACCCGGATTCATAAGCCCAAAACCCTAGTCCATTAACCTTATACTAAACCGCAGGGACCAAACTTGCACATTTCTAAAGCCTTTTATAACTAGAAAAGGAGAAAACAAAAGAGAGGGACTGAATTCGTCAAAGGGCCAAAGTTCAAAAATAAGTTACCCGCTTCAGTTATAAAGGCGCGAAGCCCTTTTTACTGTTCATTCGTCTCTCCCGTTTCACCAAGCAGTCAAAACAAAGGGCAAATTAAAATCAATGGGCAATTAAGACAATTCATGAGCTCACTAACAAGATTGCAAGGACAGATTAGTCAAATCAAGAGGCAATCATTCCTCACTCAAGCATAAGGACACGTCATTAATGGAGAAGCACACAAGAGGCGTGGGTTTTGCACTAAACTCACTCACAAAAGAAGCACAAGCTGTCACAATCAAAGAATGACAGCTTGGCAATCCTCAAGTATCCACAAAAGATCCAACGGCTATGAATCATGATCCAATGATTAAGAGATTCAAGGGATGAGATTGAAGGATTGGAGAGCAAGGCAAGAGAGACTAGAAGCTTCACCTGCAGCCTATAAATAGAGCCTCACTCTTCACACACAACTTGAAGTCGACAAAGCAAAAATCAACGTAATCTCAAAACTTCCACCCCCGACCAATATTAAAGGTATTAGAAGCTTTCTCGGACATGCCGGTTTTTACCGACGTTTCATTAAAGATTTCTCAAAAATCGCCCGACCTCTTACTAAGCTGCTTGAAAAAGATACTCCATTCGAATTCGATGATGAATGTCAAAAAGCATTTGAATTACTGAAGGAAAAACTCACATGTGCTCCTGTGATCGTAAGCCCAAATTGGAATCTTCCGTTTGAACTTATGTGTGATGCAAGTGATTTCGCAGTAGGAGCCGTTTTAGGCCAAAAAGATGGTAAATTTTTTCACCCAATCTACTTCGCAAGTAAAACTCTTAATCCAGCTCAACAAAAATACACCGTAACCGAGAAAGAGCTTATGGCTGTAGTTTTTGCATTCGACAAATTCAGATCTTATCTTATTCTCTCAAAAACTATTGTTCACACTGATCATTCAGCCCTAAGGCACTTATTCAAGAAGCAAGATACTAAATCACGCCTTATTCGATGGATCTTACTTTTACAAAAATTCGACATAAAAATCGAAGACAGGAAAGGAACATAAAATGTTGCAGCCAACCATTTGTCCCGAATTGAAAATGATGAAACAAGCGATGACAGTGAAGTCGATGATAACTTTCTTGAAGATACCCTTATAGAAATCAACACCAAAGATGAACCATGGTTCGTAGACTTTGCAAACTATTTGGTTGGTGATATTATACCAAAAGGAATGACATATCAGCAAAATAATACATTTTTCTCTGACCTCAAACACTACTTTTGGGAAGAACCTTATCTTTTCAAAGTATGTTCTGACGGTATGATCAGACGCTGTATATCTGGACAAAAAACTCAAACCATCTTAGATCAATGTCCCCATGGACCAACCGGTGGACATTATGGACCTAACATAACTGCTAAAAAGGTCCTTGATTCAAGATTTTACTGGCTAACAATCATGAAAGAAGCTCTACTCTAGTCTGCTTATGTAAAGCATGTCAAAAAACGGGAAATATATCAAAACGCGATGAGATGCCCTTGAATAACATCCAAGTATGTGAAATCTTTGACATATGGGGTATCAACTTTATGGGACCATTCTCGAAATCATATATGTTGATCCCAACTCAAGATCTATTCTTTAGCTTGTAAAGATTATGTTACTTTGAATAAATTCAAAACAACAATGGTAGAAACTTTGTGAATACTACAGAGTATGTGAAATCTACTCTTTAATACTTAGAAGAAATATTAATGAAACAATAAACTTGAATGAATAATGATATAACCAAAAAGCTTCAATATTATTATGATGAATAATCGGAGTACTCATATAGGTACTAGGGTTTACAACCTTGAAGCTATGTGTATGCAAAAGTATGAATATATAAATTAACCATAACCTAGGATCTCCTTTTATACACCAAGGAGTCCTTTACAAGATAACTACAAATCTTTGAAGATACTCAAGATCTTCTATAATTCTAATCATATACATATCTTTCTAACTTTATAAGATATACACTTTGGAAAAGGTTCCACATACATATCTCTTCACACGTCTTTATCTTCATGCAGTCATAATCTTCTTCTGGCAGTCTTAAGTCTTTAGCAGTATTAAGTTCTCTTCAGCAGTATTAAGTTAGTACTGGCAGTACTAACTTTTACACTAGCAGTACTAATCAGTTAGTACTGGTAGTTATAATCTGAGCAGTACAAACTTTTACTCTTGGCAGTACTAAGTGTAAAGACTTTTAATTCCTAACAATCCTCCCTTAAACTTGTGATTTACCTCTAAATCATCAAGTTTCTTTGAATTAAAACTTTGGGCTCTGAGAGGATTCTTTCAAACACTTTAATGCCTTGGTCTGTTTGCTAGTATGAAGATTTTCCTTAAAAGCTCATCTGCCATCTCTGAATGTTGATCCACTTGCAGCTTGTTAACCAACATCAACATTGGAAGTCCTCTTGTCATTGGATAATCTTTCTCAACTAGCATGAAAATATCCAATCCTGTCTCTGTAGACACATGATGAACACCACATGTATCATATAACCTCCATGTTAATGGATCATGCATATATCTCTGAAGTTCCAAAAGGTCATCAGTATCAGGTTCAAACAACCTCTTCAATTCAACCCATAATGCTCTTTCTTTGTCATCAGTAGGTTCTGTTGAACTGAATCTTTCTCTAACCAAATCCTAAAGTTTCACTAGATCATCTCTGTCAAAATTCTTTAGCATATCTTCAAAGAATTGATATACCTCTGTATGATCACCCACTCTGATGATTTTCTAGTATTTTCTTGAATCTTCAGTGTAAACCTCCCAGTCAATGATTGGGTATTTGGTTTGTAGGGCTTCAACATTCATCCCTTCTTCTGGAACTATGATTATTAACTGTTGTAGTTGTTCTTGAGACAGTTCATCTGATTCTTTATCTTTTGATTCTTCAGCTGGTTCTGATCCTTCTCCTATCTTTTGTCTCTTTGAACTTTCTTCACCAAGTTCTTCTTCTGCACTTCTCTTTGAACTTCCAGCTACAACTTTAGGAACTGTATCATCACTCTCCATTGGAGTAAAAGTATTTACCCTCTTCATTGTTGCTTCAAATAGAACTTTGATTTCATCAAAAGAGTATCCTCTCAACTGCTGTAGTGTATGACTTCCCATATGCTTGATATAGTTACACATATAAGACCTTTGTTGAGCCTGTGTGAGAGGTCTGTTCCTCCTTTGTTGAGCTCTTTGTTGGGCAAATTGTCTCTTTCTTTCATTTATAAGCTCTACAAGCAATTTTGCTTTGTCAGCTTTAGAGTATCCTTCTCTTTCTTGTGCTTGTAACCTGTGAGCTAGCTCTTCATCAGCTTCAATTTGAGCTTGCATGTTATCCCATTCTTTAGGTTTGAAAGTACTTGCTTCTTTATGAACACTGGCAATCCTTTGCCTCTCTTCTTCATCAAATTGTTCTTGTAATCTTTGAGCTTCTTCAAACCCAAGCCTTTCTTGTTCTTGCTGTATTTTAGTCTTGGTCTGTGTAGGCTCAGATTCCTCCACTATAGCTTTACCCTTGTCTTTTCTCTTTGTTGCACTTCTTCTGATGTATACTAAACTTTCAGCAGCAGTACTAACTTCTGCACTAGCAGTACTAACTGGTACATTAGCAGTACTAATGTTGGGAATTAAAGTCTTCATACTTTGTACTGCCAAGCATAATTTAGTACTGCTCAAGATACATGGAAATATGCTAAGTGTTGGAAACTGCCAGTACTAATCAGTTAGTACTGCTAGAGTAAACTTAGTACTGCTAGAGCAAAGTTAGTACTGCCAGTACTAACTTAATACTACTGAAGGACTTAAGACTGCTGGTGAAGACTGAAGAAAATATTCCAAGTAGTTAGTACTGCTAGCACAAAAGTTACTACTGCTAGTGTTAGTTACTACTGTTAGAGTAATATTGATGCTGCTCAACCAAAGTTAATGCTGCTAGTGAATATTGTTAATGCTGATTGAAGAGATTATATGCTGATTAGAAGATTTCAACTGAAGTTAATGCTGATTGAAGAGATTATATGCTGATTAGAAGATTTCAACTGAAGTTAATGCTGATTGAAGAGATTATATGCTGATTGAGAAGATTTATGAGAAAGTATTTAATACATTTGACTACATGTTTAGGAAAATATTAAATACTTAGTCATTGTATTCAATATGTTTGACTAAATACTTAGGAAAGTATTGTAAGCCCACTAGGACTCCTTGGTGTATAAAAGGAGGTCCTAGGGCATAGAGAAAATGAGATCTATACACAATTCATTCACATAGACATCTCATTCTATATGTTCATAGCTTCAAGGTTCTAGACCCTAGTACTACACAGAGTACTCGTATTATTAAGATTAATAATATTGGAGCTTTTCAGTGATATCATTGTTTATACAAGTATACTGTTTCATTGATATTCACATATATTCTTCTAAGTACTCAATGAGTAAGATTGCCATACTCTTGGTATTCACAAGTTTCAACTATAAGTGTTTGGGATTTATTCCAAAGAAACTTAACCTTATAGCTAAGGATCTCGATCAAGCAGGGGGAATTCAACAACTATATATGCTCAGCAGCTATAACCTCTTCAGAGGTAAACACTCAAAATTAGGTTCCAAATCATACTCTTGCCTCCCTTGAGTCTGTGCATCATGATGAATCATCTGTTGTGCCAAGGAAATATTAGGGTCTTCATTAATTTTAGCAATTTTCCTCCCTTGATTGAAAGAATCCTCTTTCTCAACATCAGATACAACAAATTAAGCTCTTCTTCTAGCTTTGCTGGACTTGATAGTTTTCTCCAAAGTCTTGACCTTTATGATAAGTTTGGTAACGCAAGCTCCATTAGGTTTTCTTGTTGCTTCAAGTTTATTCTCCAAACTGCTGACTCTGTCTGACCAATTTTGTAACCAATTCCATTCAATTCATTTGGTTGCATTATGCCTCATCCTTCCAAGTATCTGTGAATCTCTTGGGAGAGTTGAATCATGGTGGCATGGTCAGGGGTCTTTATGTATGTTACCACTCGCCCTGCTACTTTCTCAATGCAGGAGATGTAGTGGGCAGCCCCTCATGTCGTTATCACACTTGTGAGCTGCAGCCTCATCTGCCTACTGAGGTCTGAGAAGGAGAATGGGCTGGAGGACCTTAGTTTCTGTCTGATAAAATCCCTTAAGTGTTGGTTGAATGATGTAGGTTGTGAGTTGATGGAGCAACGGTATCGGGTGTGTATGGGATCCTCAACTAGGATTGTTGATCCTTCACCCTGTAATATCTGACCCTGAACAAGCATTGTTTGAAACAATGGAGTGTCCACCCCAGTATATCCCTTTGAAGCCCTCTTCATATTGCTAAATAGTTTTTGGGTAAGGGAAGGAGCAATATAAGTTCTTTGGCGAGGTAGAAGCAGTCTCTTTTGCTTGTTCAAATTTTTTGATAATAATTTGGATAATAAAAAATTTAGACTTCTCTTTTAGGTTTTTCACCATGCCATCAAAAGTCAATTTCGAAAAATTAAAGGTTCTGTTTATGGCCAAGAAAATGATAGCAGTTGCTATATTGCTACTAAATTGTTCCCAAGCAGTTTTCTTGGAACTTAAGGTATGAATCAAAAATTTCCAATAGGGAGGTAATGCCTTTTGCAAGTGAATTTATCAGAGTTGGACCAATTAACCCCATTAGCAATGTGCTAATACCCTCAGATTCTTCATAATTGAGGATGTTTTAATAGATGCCTCAGAAACAACCTTGACTTTCCTATCTATTGTTGTAGTGATTTCCATGTCTCCATTCTCAAGTGTGCTAGCAGGAGCAGTTTGCCAAAACTGTTCTATGAGAGAAACATAGATAGTAGGATTTTCAGTGAGAGCATACTTAATGTGACATGTATGTAGGATGTTGGATATCATAACACAATCAATGATTTAGGGGTTGGCCGAATTTGTAGAGAGAGAAAGTAAGTTCTAGTTAGAGAAACTACACCTTATGTGTGTGTTTGATAAATTAAAACAATCCTTTCCAGGGTGGAAAGGGGTATAAATGCAAGAGTTTTTGATGCCATAAGTGGGTATATGAGTAGTGCTAAAACATGTGGGTAAAGACCCAGCCAACAACATCCGTTCATACGGTAATTAAAACGATTAATGTTAAGGCTACGAGCTAACCTATGCTAGACATTACACGGGGTGACCGAGTCTTTTACATAAATTTTCTAATATCTAACAATCTCCCTCTAAGGGAGGTCACCTCAGAAAATACAAATTGAATCCTAGCAATCTATGAGTTGATCTTTGACTCTGGCTCGTAGTCTTTGATTCTTTATTCATTGATCTCTTTGTACATAATGTAGTGATCTTTGAGCTTAGTTCCTTTGACTTGTGTGATCTTTAAGCATTCTTTGAGATCATCAGCCACAGTACATCTCCAAATCATCCTTGTGGTAGTGTTTCCTCCATGTGATGTTGTGACCTTCGGACTGACATGCTCACACTTTTCTAGATCATGATAGCAAGCATCAAAGTTGCGGAAGCTGTGTTGTAGGTCTTTCAGTTATCATAATGTCCATGATTAAGAATATGAGGTGTGAGCATGGGGTCATGAATCGATGTGTCTCTTGACAGCATTTGTTACCGTCGAGATTCTGCTATGTTTATCGTTAGTAATAAACAAACGAAGGTGATTTTGTTCACTTTCGTTGACTAAGGTTGTGAAAGAACACGGTTGCCGGTTAATCAGTTAAATAGTGCCTGGTGATCAGGTAGGAATTCCGTAAGATTTCCTTGATAGAGGGTTTCACAGGTTGGTGCTAGTCGTTCTCAAACCAGAGCGTCTCAAAGTAGACAAAGCACGGAGTGAGTGAACCAGTGAATTAGAAACCCACTTGATTAAATGTAAATTGATTTGAAAAATCAGTCGCATTGGCACTCAGAAAAAAAAGAGTTTTTGTGACACATCGATGGTTTTATATTATAAAATCAAATTTCATCAGAAACACATTTGTTTTGAAAGATATACACAGTCAATGTGATTGAAAATCAGTTGTTGAGCACATCGAAAGGTTTTTCAAAAACTATTTGTCAATTCACTGCCTGGAACAAGTTTGATTCATAAAGAATTGCACCATCGTTACTTTCCATTTGTCATAAGTTTGATCCATAGTAGATCTCACATGTCACCTACCAAGAGCTTGTTTGATGTTGGCTCTAGAAGGATTTCCATCTTCATTATGAGTACTTTTGTATCACTCAGATGTTCTGGAAATACCTTGAGGATAATGCGTAGGACTCTTAGAATCTTTACTTGTTGTCACAGTGTGTGATGAACAAGCATAGTTTGTATTAGTGTTCTAACGAGATTTATAGATGATCTCATGGCTCTAGACTCAATTGTGCACATTTGGTTTTTAGTAGTCAGAGGCTAGAGCAGAGTGCTACCTTTTCAATATCATCTAACTCGGAGTGAGAAGGACAATAGAAATGCGTTTATCTCCATGAGAAATGAAACAAGAATCCTTTGAGGGATCTTGAGTGGCTAGGAAGGGTTGTGCAGCTTATCACTAGGTCCATGATACTTATATTCAATGTCAGCAATCAACCATGTGATTCTGACAGCATATGTAATGACCCGGTTTCTGCCTAATGTCAAAGGAGGGCTGCTTTCTTTCCACCCTTTATCTTAACATTTTTTTTCATTCTTCAACCCCTTCAGTGCTTACCAAGACTTCATTACTAGTACCTTGTTGGGTGTGTTCCAGTACTAGCTCCATCTTAGTCCGCATTATTCCTTTATTCTCACATTACTCCTTTTGTAATCATACCTAAGGACTTCTATACTAACTAGTGGATTGTCCCTGGGTAGATCCCTCCGGATCTGGCAGGATCATGGGAACATGTACCTAACCTTACCATCCTTATAACTCTGATAAAGTAAGTACAGGGTCGGTCTTTTGATACAGTTCACTTCGCCATAAAACTAATTGAAAAATCAATCAAGGTACTTGTGATATAGATATCAAAGCCATTATACCTTGATTGTTTTGATTATTTAGAAACGCTCCCCCTTAACAAGTGTTGGGAAATAGATTGTAAAAGACTTAATACTGGTAGTATAATAGTTAAGTCTGGTAGTAATAGTTAAGTCTGGTAGTAATAGTTAGTTCTGGTAGTACTGAGTTAATACTGGCAGTACTAAATTAAGTCTGGCAGTACTAAGTTAGATGGCTTTGTCGACGAACATAGTGAAAACCATCGAACTGTAACATCGAAACAAAAGTGAGCAATCGAAACTAGTAAGCATCGAACTAGTGAGCATCGAACAAGTGAGCATCGAACTAGTGACCATCGAACTAGTGAAACCACCGAACTAGTTTCTTCAAGTTTGGATCGAACGAGTGTAAGATTGCGAGGATCGAACGAGACCATCGAACTAAGTGACCCGAACGAGTGGACTTCTTAAACAGTCGAACTAGTGCTCTCAATAGGAACGAATAGATCAATCGAACTAAGTGACCCGAACGAGTGGACTTCTTAAACAGTCGAACTAGTGCTCTCAATACGATCAAAACTTACACGTTTTAAGTCATTTACGGTTTTCGGTTTCGAGTGTCGGTAATCTACGGGACTTATAACGTATACCGTTTGTGTCGTGTCGTCGTTTCGATCATCGTGGTATATTCGGTTTTCACCGACGATTAACGTACCACTCCGCGAGAAGCAAATAACATACGTCACTTATATTCTTATTTTTGAAACGGAAAAGATGACATAAAAGGAGGGAATTCGCTTTTGTATTACTACAATTTCGAAATGTGCATGTTTAGTCCCTGGACTTCATACTCCATTTATCTTTTGTCCTAACTTTATTATTAATCCCTCATCGTTAAATCAATATTTCACCGTTAGTCCTTTCAAGTGACAAATCAACCGTTTCTCATTTAAAGCTCAACGTTTGTGCACCGTTTGCCGTTTTAAGCTCATTAATCGTTTTAAAAGCTTACGTTCTTCAACGACAACAAAGATTTCAACGTCAATTAATTTTTGTTTTACGGTTTCTTTTTGATTTTGTAAAATCCCGCGAAAGATTCCATTTTTTTCTCGGTTTTAATCAAAGATTTGTAAAATCCCGTGAACATTAATTGCTTTCAATCCCAACCAACTTTCAACTTTTCCTACTCAAGATCGATATCATTCTCAACATCACAATGTCAAATTCAAATACCAATTTGCAAACTCAAACATCAAGTGTTCTTCAGAATGACACAGTTTCTTCGTGTTCAATTTCTAAAGTTCAAGAGAAGACACAACTTTCAAGAATTAAATGCATGAAAAGTCTTCGAGCAATTTCAGTCACACTAAAGTTTCTCCAGTATACTTTACAAAGATTTTGGTACCATGCCTATCTTCAAGAGAACATTCTCTCAAGACTTGGATTTACTAGAACATCATCTTACCAAAGAAAATAATTTAACAGGATGATTGCAGGGTACTACTTTGAAAAAACTAGAACAATGTTTGAAAAATGCTTTCAGTTCAGTAATCAATAGTGTGAATCAGAATTATCAAGATATGATGCCAATCATTTTCGATGCAATGATCTTTAACATGGATTCCCTCAGCGAAATAACATGCTCTGAGTTAATTCTTCGTCAACAACGAAACTCACAATTGTTGAAACAAAAGAAGTTGATGCAAACTCAAGAAGATCATTCAAATCCAATTCCAGCATTGAATGTTGATTCATTGAAAAGTTGATTTAGTTGTCTTACAAAACACTTGTTCTGAGAAAGAAGACAATAATTCAGAGACTGCATCCAGCAAATTAGTAAGGATGAGCTTGAATTCTGAAACAAAGATGTGCATGCATTCTAATACAGATGTCAAAAGCAAAAGGGGAAGATGCATGACATATTTTCGATCTCTTCATTCACACCTTCAAGTTCTTTCAAAAGATGACTTAAAAGGCACTCGCATCGAACATGGATTCAAACGGGCATTCATGTCACTCTTTGGTCAAGATGTTGATACTTTCACAAGAACAATGCTCCTCAACGTAGATCAACTACAAAAGCAACTTGACAAAGATGAATTTCAAGAAGATGGATCCATGACAGCCTTTTGGGTGGTAAACAACCAGTTCCAAAAGTTCATCGATTCAAAGTTTACATTGGATTATGACAGTCAAATGACAGACACGTACTTCGTTGAATACACTGGAATCGAGGTTCAACACTTCAGAGATACACTACTCCAACATCTGGGTAATGTTAAGAAGTCCGTTGCTGAAAGAACACGTCATCAAAGACAGTATGAAAGAAGGGTGAATAAAAGACAGGTGCAGACGCAAGAGAGTAAGATTGATACGGGTAAAGCATTGGATGCTGATTTGGTTAACACAGAAAGCATTAGGACAGACTCAATAGTGCAAGATGACAGCAGTAGGTCAGGGAATGATACAGATGCTGATGATGCAGATATCAGACCCATTTATGATGAAGAGCCAATGGCTGAGGTACAATTGACTGCTGAATGCAATATCTTTGCTATAGGACAACAACATACTGAGCAACCTGAAATCATTAATGAAGGTAGGGTTGACCAGTATCCTGAAATGTCAAGTTTAAAATTTTCATATGATTGAGTCATCACCTGTAAACCAGACAACTGAATACTCAAAACATACTCGAGTCTGAAAAATATTTTGCTCAAATAAGAAAGTTGCCTAATATTCAAAAGATTTTTCAAGAATGGAAGCACATTGCATTGCTCTCGAACTTAAATATCAAAATCAATCTTTAAAATCAGGGCAACATGGTCAAATTTTGAATGAAACAAGTAATAAAGCCAAGATTGAAAAGGAAATTGATGTACTTGAAACAATGAACATCGAATTAGAACATAGTGTGGCTACATTACGTAAGGAAAATGAGACTTTGAAACAGCATTACAAAGATTTGTATGATTCTATTAAAATCACGAGATCTAAGACTACAGAACAGACAACATCTTTGCTTGCTAATAATGCTGAATTAAAAGCTCAGATTCAGGAAAAGGTTTTTGCAATTGCTGCTTTGAAAAATGAATTAAGGAAGTTAAAAGGAAATAGTGTAGATACTAAGTTTGACAAAACATCAGTCTTGGGGAAACCGATGTTACCATCACTAAGAAACCAATCAGTTGTTAGACAACCGAATGCGTTTAAATCTGAAAGGGCTCAAATGTCAAAACAACGGTTTGCCTCCCCAAGTTGAGTGAAATTAAGTATTTTCAAACAGTCACACAACTATTATTTGCCTAGAAAACAGAATCCGCCTTTGCAAAACCTGATCACGTGATTGCATCTAGCTCATCTAGGAATAGTTCTAAGAACATGCCAAGATTTAGTTCAAATGACATGGTTCATAATCACTATCTAGATGAAGCTAGGAAAAAGACACAAGAAAGAGATGGGAACTCAAAAACTAGTGTGATGCCTTCTGCTAGATTTCAAACTACTGTTGATGGTAGCAAACCAAAACCTAGGAGCAACAATCAAACATCTAGGAGTTTGCCTGTATCTAAGAGTACTCGCGTTACGATAACGGCTGTGCCCAAAGCAGATCACTCTAAGAGTTCTAGTTCTTTCTCAGATTCTAAACAATTTTGTTTGTTTAATGTCAAGTGAGTGTGTCTTTTTGCAAATCATGATGCGTGTATAACAATAATCCTGAAAGGAAGTAAACTCACGTGATAGGTTCCATCCAATAAGACATACAAACAGAAACAAACCCGTAGAGCAATAAGAATTGCCAAGAACAGAAAGGAAGATCCCTACAGGACATAGGTTTTCAATCAAAAAAGACTTACGCTGTGCATGAGAAAACAATGACTAGATCTTGTCTTAGGTGGAAACTGACGGGTAAAATTTTCAGGGATAACTGTTGGTCTTAGATGGGTTCCAACTGGAAAGATATACCTCTAGCACAACCAAGGTTGACAGTGAACCCCCCAAATGGTTCAAATGAAGATATCACTAACAATGATGAATGTGCGCAAACTCTTGATTCAGTGCTAGGTACTTCTAATTAAGTGCAGGTAATCTTTCAATCCTAAAAAGGAAGAACTCAGGTTTGGTTGCTGAAAAAGAATGATAGCTTATAAACCAGGGCTCTAGGGAATTTTAACCATATGAACAAGAGTAATGTCGTCTGGTTACATCAGTCTTCAGCCTCGAACCTCAATGTCAAATGACGTTTGAACAAAATGGTTCAAGCCTCGCACCACAGTGTCAAAAGAAGTTCATCAAGTAGCTGAGACAGTAACAACATCAAATGAGCTGGATTTGCTATTCGATCCTTTGTTCAGACGAATATTAATGGAGAAAATTCAAGCTGTTTTAAAGTATTCCGCTGTCATATATGATGCATCAAATAAACGTCAACAACAACCTGATTCAACTTCATCCACTTCCACTCTAGCTACAACTGTCACTGCTGATGGAAACTTCGACTTGTAAATATTTTTTTTCTCTTTATTTTGATTTAAAAATATTTTTGAAAAAGAAAATACAAAAATATAAAACCAACAAAAAGAAAATAGAAAAATATAAAACCTAGAAAAACAAAATATAAAATCAGAAAATTTAAAAAATACCAAAAAGAATCTTCTCGACATGTCTCTTGGAATCGATAACATTTACGTACCTAGAAATGTTGATTAACATCGACACGGGCGTGTAAATGAAGAAAAAAAAAAAAAAAAAAAAAAAAAAAAAAAAAAAAAAAAAAAATAAAAAAAAAAAAAAAAAAAAAAAAAAAAGAAAAAAAAATTCGAGCGAGAGTTTCAAATGCTTTCAAAACATGTCATTTCTAAATTTTTCTCTATGACTTATGTACATTTCAGTGCATAACTCGGTCTCGAATGTAACAGGGAAGTGTACGCCTCAGTGCGCTTACTCTAAAATAGAAGAGAAGTCTTCTATCATGTTTTTAAAATCGTTGAACACAATTTTTCAAAAAGAACTTTCAATGTCAAAATTGTCTACAATATAATTTGTGGTATTTTTCCATAAAAAGTGGTATTTGTTAAAATTGTGTGTTCAACACTCCCTTCCTCGAATAATTTTCAAAGAATTGTAGTTCGTAGAATGTCATTTTATGTGAATCAATTTCTGAGGGGGAGCTTTTTAAAACAAAGCCTTTTAATGTGTTGGATACATCACATAAATGTCAATTTTATGTATCCAAACACATCTTGTGAAATTAAAATGTGGAACTTATTTGTCAATTATCAATATACATTGTGCACTAAGGCTGGGGAGTAGCATCTCACTCCGTTCTTCAACATTTTGTGTTGTCATATAAATTTTTCATTCCAATGTCAAGTTTTAATAAATATTGGTATCCCACATATACTGTTGAAGGGGAGCTGTTGGAAAACTGAAATTCATGCAATATCGTGGTATAATTTTTCTCCCCATGGAATTTTTCATGTCAAAATTTTAATCCTATTGGTATTTCATTTACTAAGTGTTTTTATTATTTAAATATATAAGGGGAGAAAATGTGGATTAAAATATGATTTTGGAAGTATGTGTTCTTTTCTTTTTTTTTTTTGTTATTTTTTTTTTAATTGTTTTTCCTTTTTTCTTTTTTTTTTATTTTTGTTTTTTTTTTTTTTTTTTTTTTTATGACTCTAAGTGCAACTCTTTCCTTCATGTGCTGAACAATTGCGATCTCGGAGCACATGTGTAGGGGAGTATTTGAAATAAAAAGCCCTAAAAGTTACTGTAGCAATTAAAAGTAATTAAACTAATTAAAACTAAACCTAAATTAATTAATTAAATTAAATAAACTAACTAATGCTGTTAACTAGAAAGGACTAACAGTGCAATCCCTAAAGGACTAACGAAGCAAACTACAACTAAACCTAAGCACTAACTGAGTTAATAATGAAAAGGTAAATTTACACAATTGGTCCCTGAACTTGACCCCGTAATGCAAAGGCAATCCTAAGTGCTTAAAATCAAAAAGCTATAAAATAAAAGTTGTTCAGGGGCTTGAGCTTATCATTGTTTATAAAAGGGACATAAGCTGAAAGGGTCACAATAAGCTGGAAAAGTGAGCTTTTGGTCTGACAGAAACCTAATAAGCTTATAAGCTTATTTGGCTTTTTCTTTGGGCTTGAGAGCTCAGGATAAGCTGAAAGTGGGTTTACTAACTTAACTAACCTAAATCTACCTAATTTAACTAAACTTAATACCAATAAGCCCTAAAATAAGCTAAAGCAGGAATAAGCTAACTTGACTTAATTAAAACAAAAACAGAAAAAGGGCTACTTTGCAGCCTAAATGAGCTAATCTAGAGGGGGAATTAAGCTACAAAATCCTGGGAGCTTAAAGGACTAGTAAAAAGCTATGGGTAAAAGCTAAAAAATCCTAAGGTCTAGGTTAAAATAAGCTAAATAAAAGGGCTGAGTTTGGGTGCTCAGCACCAGGGGAGATACAACAGCAGTGGCTAGGGGCTTTTTGAGCTTATGAAAAATAAGCTCTTAAGAGCTTATTGGCCAAAATAACCCACAAACAGAATTAAAGGGATGACTAGTGAGTTTATATTCAAAATGTGAGAGCTTAAGAAACAATAGAAGCTGCTGAAATTGTGGCTTGAATTTGAGGGTTCTAAAAAAATGCAAAGCCAATTTTTGACTTAAACTTGGTCAAACCCAAGTGACAGCAACAAGGGCTTGGGTTTATGGGTAGAAACAACACCAAAGAGCACTTAAGCAATGTGCTTAAGCTGCTTATGCAGCTTGAGCACTTAAGCTCAAGGTGGCTTTTTCAGAATTTGACAGAAAACAAAAGGGCACTCAAAAACTTATTTCCAAACTAAAGGTGGTGATGTAAGTGGCTAGATTAACCTACACACTCAGCCAAAAGTGGCTGAGTGCACTTGACCCATGCAAAACCCCATATGACCCGTTTTCAAGCTTAAACCAAACACCCCTTTAAATAAGTAAAATTCCCTTTTCTTTGGTTTAATTCAAAATTTATTTAAAATAAGCTGATATTAGGACTGTGAACTTGTTTAGCAACAAGAAATACACAAGTTTCTTCACAATTTACACACGAATTCAAGAGTGGCAATTGGGAAATTTAAAAACTTCAAAATAAACCTTAAACTTGCATTAAATTGCTTCAAAACAGTGACATACTAAACAAAAGGTGAGCTGAAAGCTTAAATTACAATTTGATTAAAAGTTAAGTAAAAAATAAAGCTAAGTTAAAACTTGTGTGTTTGTTCGGCTTGTGTTTTCTTGAATTTATAGAAGTCCCAAGTCTTCTTTCTTCTTCTTGTTGTGTTAGTTGTGAGAGGTGAAGCCTCAGCTTCCAATCCTAGCCCTTAGATTAAAGTTGTGTTTCTTTTTGATCACAATCCGCCATTGATTTTTCTTGGGGGGAGGGGGATTGCCAGCGTGGCGGGTTTTAAAACAGTTAAGTGGAGGTGGGATTTGCTTAGACTGGGTTATAGAAGGGTTGGGTAAAAGGGTGAAGCTGGTCATGTGATGGTGGGGGGTTCAAGGGAGTTGGCGGGAAAGGGTTGGGGAAGAGAGCCGTTTAT
Source organism: Tanacetum coccineum (assembly GCA_026074375.1). Lineage (NCBI taxonomy): Eukaryota > Viridiplantae > Streptophyta > Magnoliopsida > Asterales > Asteraceae > Tanacetum > Tanacetum coccineum. The sequence goes on from BQNB010002151.1 coordinate 86,743, forward strand.
TGGCTGTTATAATTTGAAAGTTTCAAATGAACAAGAAGAACCCCCCATCTTTACTTTCTTTACTCCCTTTCTCTTGATTCATTTCTTTTAGTTAAAAACGATTTGACAAATTGTTCCATAAAACAGCCCTGGTGTTTATATGAAACAAAGATAAAGATGTATTGACAATAGTCATGTTCAGCCCTTGTGATTTTAAGAGAAAAACCTTTTGTAAATTGCAAAATTCAGTCCCTCTTATTTTTAAAACACAATTGCTTTTATCAAACTCCATTTCCCATTTAATTGACAATTTAATGTCCCTGATATATACAAATTGGTTTTATAGTTGGGCCAGAAAGGGCTTGAACGTTTATGTGGGCCCAAATGGGTTTATTTGGCCCCATAAGGTTTAGGCCTTATGTTAATTGGGCTTTTAGGCCCAATAAGGTTTGGTGGGTTTTGTGGTGTACAATGGGCTGAGATTGGCTTGTTCGAAGGGCTAGGATCTTGAGTGGCTAGGGAGGGTTGTGCAGCGTATCACTGAGTCCATGATACCTGTCTTCAATGTCAGCAATCAACCATGTGATTCTGACAGCATATGTAGTGACCCGGTTTCTGCCTAATGTTTAAGGAGGGCTGCTTTCTTTTCACCCTTTATCTTAACATTTTCTTTTTCATTCTTCAACCCCTTTAGTGCTTACCGAGACTTCATTACTAGTACCTTGTTAGGTATGTTCCAGTACTAGCTCTATCTCAGTCCGCACTATTCCCTTATTCCCACATTACTCCTTTTTAATCATACCTAAGGACTTCTACACTAACTAGTAAATTGTCCCTGGGTAGATCCCTCCAGCTCTGGCGGGATCGTAGGAACGATTACCTATCCTTACCATCCTTATAACTCCGATAGAATAATTACAGGGTCGGTCTTTGGTATTTTCACAATTGCCATCATACACCATTCGCTCCCCCTCAATATGTGCATCGATATTCGAAAGAGTTTAGCACATATGGGAGAGCCTACACTTGAGTCCAAAAGATCACATTTTTTATCAGATTTTCATATTAAAATCACATTCTCTCCCCCGATCAAAAATTTCAAACCCTTTGAGATTTAGGATCTCAATTGATTTAAATATGTTAGAAAAATTTAGGAGAAAATGTGTTTGATTTATACAAGCCTATAATGGAACATAGTCATGCTCCCCCTCAATGATGGAGGGACATAGTTCATGTCAGTTATGATGAGTTTGTTCTAGTGGTTACAAAATTTGACATAAACTCAGAAAAACCGAATATACTAACACAAAACACATCTTAATCACTACTGTATAATGTACATATTGCAACAACATATACAAGGATACCCCACAAGAGATGGACCTTGATTGCAGAGATGGTGTGATCATTCGGTTCTCTGCAGAAGTCTGTAGTCTCCTTTTCTTATTCGTCCACCAACAAAGCTTTCCAGGTTACGGAAGATCCTCCTTGTCTTAAGCCGTTTCTGAATGGCAAACATGAACTCCTTGCTTCTTTTGACATCTTTCCTTGTCCAAAACCGTATGTTTAAACCCGGATTCATCCTGTTGACCTTCAATTCCTTGACCCGGTAGTCCAATGCCTTATCAATCTGTTGCAGAGTGCCATCGCTAAACTTGTGGATCTCATTGAAGCGCATGATCATCTGAACCCCATATTTATCCCTAAATGTGACGGCTCTTGGAGAGTCAATTACGGTGAAGTCGTACTTGAACTCAAAACCAGTTGCATCCCATCGAGGTTTGGTGAGGTTTAGCTGAGTCTGGTAGCTCTCAATCCCCAGTTGGAAGTCTTCTACCCGTTGTCTGATAACCAAGTTTCTGATCCATAAGTTGACTGCAGTAGAGAGAATCTTCTTATCTTGGGGTGGAAGATGGTTCAGATGACCTTGAAGATTCAATAAGTACAGATCTTCAAAGTCACTCGGGTACAGATATTTGAAGTCCCTTTTCGCAATAATATACTCATTAAGATCAGCTCTACGAAGGACGATCATCTTTATGTAATCGTACCCATATAAGGAGAAAACTTCAATTCTTACAACACTTATAATGCGCATATGAGTCCTTACAGCTCTGCGATCACCCTCAGATGTGTGTCTGTCAATGTAGAATCGTTGTCTTTGGAACCACCAGTGAGAAATACCATACATAGCAACAATGTCATACTTGCATTCTTCTTCAATCCACATCAGATCGGGTACCATTTGCTCTAACCCAACATCAGGATAACACGCCGCTTTCATCTTCGAGATTAACAACGCAGGTCTGCCACCCTTGCTACCATATCTTAGATACTCTAAATCTTTGTTAAAGAAGAAGTCAGCTTGAATTGTGACTTGCCCTGGCTGACCACCCAGTGGTAGTGGTTTGCTGACATTATGCCTGATGATTGCATCGTCCACTTGATCGGTGAGGAGTTTATGGCATTCTTCCATTTAGTACTAAAGATGAATCACATTGGGATGGAAGACTTTGATGATTTCAAGTGCAGGGCCTTCCAGGTCTTTTTGTGTAAGTTATGTGATCCCTTGCTTTTTACAGAACCAGTCTATAAAGATTGCCATGTCATCGCTCTAAGCAAGTAACGAGTTCTCTGGTGGAGGTGCATAGGTGGATGCAAGAGCAGATGCCCAGTTGTTCATTGGGACAGGCATGTCAGATGATGGAATGGATCATGCAGGTTCTGGTGTAGCAGGCCTGTCTTCCTCAAGAAGTGGCTTCCACCAATCTTGCTTCAAATTTACCTTAGGAATGTGATCATTCCCAATGTCTTCATCATCAGACGAATGAACTTGTTCGTCAGGAGCCGAATCAGCATCCATATGTAGATCTTCAGGAATTGATGAGACAGACGGCTTAAGTCTTGTGTCAGTAGTCATCCAAGCCGTATATTCAGCTGAAGTTTATTTTTATTATAAAAATATTATATATTATTTATATTTATTAATTTATTATTTATTTAATTTATTTATATCTATTATATTATTTGAAATATTAATTTATATATTTAATTATATTTATTATATATATTTATTATATATTTTTTAATATTATTTTATTTTATTATTTATATTTTTAATTTTTTATTTTATTTTCCTTTGTTTTTTATATAATTATTAATTATTAAATAATAATTTATATAATATTTAAATATTATTATTTTTTTAATTTTTTATATTATTTTAATTTTATATTATATTAATTTTAATAATATTTTTAAATAATGTTTATAATATATTTTATATATATTTTTATTAATATTATATAATTATTTTATATAAGTTATTAATATATATATATATATCTTATTTTAATTATATTAATAAAATTTTTTATAATTTATAATTACTTAAAAAAATATATATAATATATAAATTTTAATTTATATCTAAAAATATAATAATTTAATTTTCATTTTTATATTAACATCTAAAATATTTTTAAAGTTATTTAGTATAAATTTTTTATTATTTTTATTATAGAAAATATTATTATATTATTATGATATATTGTATTATTATTTTTAATTATATTATTTTTATATGATTAATTTTTTATTCCAATTTTTTTTCTAATATCAATTTTTTTTTATTTAATTTAATTATAATATATTTTATTTTATATTAATCTATATAAAATAATATTATTTAATTATAATTAAAAATTATATTTATATATATTTTATATTATATTTAAATTTAGTTTATATTATTTTGTTTTAATTATCTAATTATTATATTTTTATTTATTTATTAATTTATTTATTTATTTTTTATATATTTAAATATTATTTATTTTAATAATTTTAAAAAATATAATTATTAAATTATATTTATTTTTCAATTTTTATTTTTATTAATATTTTATTATTATAATATATGATGTTTTATTTAATTTATTTATAATAATTTAATATTAGATTATTATTTTTTATTTAATAAATATATTAGATTAATTTTTATTTATAAAGTTTTTTATATTTTTATTTTTATATTTAATTTTCAATATATTTATTTAAGTTTTAAATTATTTAAATTATATAAAAATTATAATTTATTATATATATAAAGATTTTTATATTTTAATTATTTTAGATAATATATATTATAAAGAAAAAATTTAAATTTAAATAATATATATTTTATTTATTATTTAAATAAAATTTTTAAATTATTAATTATTCTAAAAATGATATATATTATTTAATAGTATTTATATATTTATTTATTTTTAATTTTTTATTTTTTATAAAATAATTATTAAATTTATTTTATTTAATTTATTTTATTTTATTATTTTTTTTAATTATTCTTATTTTATTTATAGTTTAATTTTAAATTATTGTATGTATATATATTTAATTATAATTATTTATATTAATTTATTTTATTATATTTTACATTTTATTATATAAATATTTAATTTAATAATTATAATTTTTTTTTAATTTTTTTTATATTTTATTTTTTTTTTTTTTATATTTTATATTATTTAATTAAAATATTTTATATTTATATATATAAATATTATTATATAATTTTTATTATATTTGTTTTTTTAAATATTAATTATTTATTTAATAATCTAATTTAATTAATACTATATTTTATTTAAATATATTTTTTTTTATTTTATAAATTAATATTATTAAATATTTTATATAATTATTTATTTATTTTAAATTATTTTTATTAATATTTTAAAATTTATTTATAATTAATTTTTTATTATTGTTAAAATAATTAAAATTATTATATTATAATATATTTTTTGTTATTGAATTTAAATTTTATTTTAAATTTATTATTTTTTTATAATATTATTATATTTTATTAAATAAATAGTTGTATTTAAATAAATTTTATTTTATAATTTATTTTAATAATATAATTTATTTTAAAATTATATTTTTATTTTATTATATATTTTATATTATATTTTTTATGTTTAATTTTATTTTATTTAATTATATTATAATAAATTTTTTAAATAAAATCATTTTATTATTTTTTATATTTAATTATTTTATATTTTTATTTATTTATTTTATTTTTAATTTTAATTATAAATAAAATTTTTTTCATTTAATATATATATTTTTTATTTATCAATATATTTTTTATAACTTACTTTATAATAATATATTAATTTTTATGAATAACAATTATTTATATTAATATATATTATTATTATTTATTAATATTATTTATTTTCATTATTTTATTTATTTGATTAAAAATATATTATTTTTTTAATCTATCATAATTTATTAAATATTTTTTATATTATATATTAAAAAATATATATTATATTTTTATTATTTTTTATTATTATTAAATTATATATTAATTTATGTTTTTATATTTATTATTTTTTTTATATTTATTATTTATATTTAATTTATTATAATTATATTTATTATATTATTTTTTTTTTTTTTTTTATTATTATTTTTAAAAAATTAATTATATATTTATTTTTGTATAATATAATTTTATTTTATTTATGTTTTACATTAAATTTTAAGTAAAAATATATATTATAATAATATTTTTGTAATTTTTTATTTATATTAATATATTATTTCTTTTATATTTACTTAATATATTTTAAATATTATATTATTTAATTTTAATATATATTTTTATATTTTATTATATTTTATTATTTTGTATTTTATTCTTTGTCTTTTTATATATTTTTAATTTATTTTATTTTTTTTTCTTTATAATTTTTACTATTATAAATATATTTTTATTTTTATTATTTTATAATTATAAATATTTATATTAAGTTAATTTTAATATTATTTATAAATATTTTTATTTAATATATTTATATTTTTTAAATAAATATTAATATTATTAATATTTTTATTTATTATTTTTTTAATTTCTTATTATTTAAATATTATATATTTTTATATTTAGCTGAAGTCTGTTTGTCTTTAAGAGCTTGGGCGAAAGCTGTGCTTTTTTGACTGATCACTCTGTGTTGGTGGGATGGTGGTGGCCAGGAGGAATGTTGGGTAGGCCGTTGAGACGAGTTTGGTATTGGCACAAGGTCGGTAAGTAATTGGTTGTTAGTTGTTTGTGATGACAGCCTAGAATACTTGAATTATTTTCTTCGTGCTATGGCTGTGTGTAGTTGTTGTTGTTGTGGGTTTGAGGTTTGGTGATGGATTACTTTATGATGTGTGGTGGGTGTTTTTTTGTTGTTAGTGTTTGTATGTTTGTGGGTAGTGTTTTTGTGGTGTAGTTAGTTTGCTTCAATGGATGGGGTAAGATAGTTGGTTGTCTTTATTTTGGTGTTGGTGGACGTGACTGTGTGGGGTTATTTTGTGGTTTATGTGTTTGATTTGTGAAGGTGTAGTGTGTGTTTTGATATTGTGAGTTTTGTGTGTTGGGATAGTGTTGGATGTTGGGTTCGTTGTGCTTTGTGAGAGTTAATATTGTAAGGGTTTGAGGATTTTTTTTGATTGGTCGGCTTAGAGTGGTTTATGTATGTAAAAAGTTTTTGTGTGGCTTGTTGGTTATGGGGCTAGGTTGTTGTGTGATGTTGTATTTGTCAGGTGTCGTAATAAAGTAGAAGTTAATTATTATGATGAGTCATTAATGGTTGTATGGGAGATATGGATCGGTAGGATGTTGATATTGCGGCGGTTGGGTTTTAGTAAATTGTGTTGTGTGTGTGGGTGAAGGAGTGGGTGTGGTATGAGGTGGCAGTGAGGTTTGTGGTTGGCCGAAACGGCGATTGATACTGATTCGGTATGTTAGAGTGATAGTATAAGGGTATTGATTTGGTGATATCTAATGTAAATGCGGTGGAGTGGATTGTAAAAAGGATGAGTATTTGATATTTAAAGGCTGGATATTAGTAGCGTTGGGTGTTGGTTGGTTTTGTAGTTTTTTGGTGGGGGTCTAGCGTGTACATTTTATGTGTAATATTTGTGTTGTTGATGGGGGGTGATTTTTACGTTGGAAGTGTAGGAGTGAGTTATGGATGGGTTTGGGAGTGTCTAGCATGTGGCTGTTGAGGATGAATATTTCATGATTAAACGCCCCCCAAACCTAGGTCAATATTATGTTATATTTAAGAATAATAATTAATTTGACAATATTTTATAATAAGATCTTTGTCGTCTTTACTTACATTTATCACAGAATATATAGTTAAGTTAGTTTCAACTAAAGAATGTCAGATAATTGTCATATTATCGTAAAAATTATATATATATTAAACTTATGACATAAACAATGAAGACATATTATGTAAGGAAAGAAAAAAAATACAATATTAAATTTATTTAATTAGTAATTCTAAACATGAATTTATTTCTTATAAAAAAAACTAGAAATAATAAGCATTTTATATATACTTTTAAAAATAAAATTAATTATAAAATGGATCGTATAATACTTAATCATACTGAGTTGGGGATGGTTATAATCCACAAGCGATATAATAAATCAATGCTTTAAGCCTTGTGGTAAAATGCTATGTTTAAGAGAAAAATAGATACCTACTAAAAGAAAGGGCGAGAATAAAACTCTTATAGAAAATAATGTTACGATCATACAGTTTGGTATTGAATTTATACATATTATGAAGTGAGTAAAGAATAAAGACGTAAATGAAGAAATCTTGGATTGATAATTCATAATTCTTACAAACTGAGTTTTCAAATGATTAATGCTAAAATGAAGTACAATGATTTTCCCTTGGATTTTTGGTGGAATGCTTCGTCTTCTAGAGGCCTTGTTCGCCTTTTAGTAATGTAGGGTGAAGATGTAAAGTGAGTGATGCCAAATGAGCCTAGTTAGGGCTTTATTTATAAGTATCAAAGATGTTACGGCGTAACAGTTATAAACACATTACGCCATAACAATGATGATATGGTTTCCCATTCTCTAGGCTTATTTGATGTTACGGCGTAACCGTATTACCATGGTTACGCCGTAATGCTAACTCAGATACTCAATCTTCCTTTATATTATATGTTATGGCGTAAAGGGGATGATGAGGTTACGTCGTAACAACTGATGCTGAGTCATTTCTTCGTTAATCTTGATTACAGCATAACTCCTTCGGGGAGGTTATGCCGTAAAAACCTTAAATGTCATCACTTCTTGAATTCTACGTCCAAATCCCGCGTCTTTTTCTCAAATGCTTGCTTTGCTCCTGAAAAGTAAATACAGGAAATTAAGTAGTTTTTTCAGACATTTATAACATATTAACAAGCATTTTCATAGGGAATTCGATACTAAAAAGTAATAACTATTTGATGTTATCAGTTTTCTTGCTCAATTCTTTCTACTGGGAAGGACTTCTAAACTCGAAAACAACATCTTGATGTTCCAACAACATCAAGGTGAATCTCCTTCCAAAGCATGAACTCATTTTAAGTACTTACTTTAAAAAGTCCCACATCATGGAATTGATCTTTGGCTCCAAATCTAAATTTTCTATGATCATGTCTCTTTTCATCTTAAGCGTGAGATTGACCACATCGGCAGCAGCAAGCTCCACGATAAGAATGCTGAAGAATCTTGGGAAATCATTGAGAACCTCGATCTTCATGACCATGAGGTGTGGGATGACCCAAGCGACTTTGCTAAACCGGTCAAGGTAATTTCTTTACCTTAAGTCACACCAAAAATGCCCGACCGGCGACTCCTAGAGCTTGAAGACCAAATTAGCTACTTGCTAAAAGGAACAAGGATGACACTTAATGCAAGATCAACACACGTTCCTCAAGCATATACCAATGTGTTTTCTTCAAACCCATAAAACTTTAACGAACCATCAAGGCAAAACTTTTTCCAAAACGTGTTCATCCGAGTCCTCAACAACAAACACTTGAGCCTAGTTTTGAAGCTCGAGTGCAAGGTTACATGGCAGCACTTACCAAAAGAATGGAAAGGTTCAAAAAAGCTATTTTTAAGCAAAGAGAGGAAATTAACGATAGAATGGCAAAAATGTTTGGGCTTTTAAAAGAACTTACAACAAGTAGGAATCCCAAAAAGTATTAGTTAGAAAGGAAGCTAGTAACCCCATCACCAAACACGTAAACAACATCTCCTTTGTTAGGATGGAGAATGATAAGGATATAAAAAAGAATGAGGTTGTCGATAAAAACATTATAGAACCTAGTAAGGTAGTTGATAAAAAAAAGGAAGTGAAAGATGGAACGGATGCGCCGGTTTGGAGTATAAATGAGAAGGTTTCGGGAGGACAAATAAGGGAGGAAGAACTAGTAGAGATGCCTAGGTCGTAATCCGTAGGATATTACCTAAAACATGAAATCAATAAAAAGCTGATCAAAGGGCTTATAGGTAATCAAAGATTCAATGACTCCTTTCTAGCAATGCAATTAGGTAAGATAGACGATGAGGCTTATAATTCGTTACCCGTAAGACCCATGTACAATACAATCCTCAAGAAAAAGATAACAAAAAAGAGGATATGGGAGGGAATTTTGTGATTCCATGTAACGTAGGTGGGTTAAATTACATGGATGCCTTGGTTGACCAAGGATCCGGTGTGAATGCCATGCCCCTTTCCATATACAATAGACTAACCAACGAAAAACTTGTAGGGACCGACATTAGATTCTCCCTAGCTAGTCAATCACATATTTACCACTTAGTAATAGTCGAGGACGTATTGGTTGAGATAGCCGATTTTATATACCTCATGGATTTCATGATTTTAGATATTAAGGAAGATAGGAAGAAGCCATTCATTCTAGTAACGCCATTCTTAACAACGACTAAAGCCGAGATTAGGTTTGATAAGGGGACAATAACTTTAATATCTTGAAAAAACAAGTCTAATTTCTTTAAAATCCCTGAGTTCCTTTGTAAAACCGAATAGAGAAACAAAGATGGCATTGATCCCATAACCCCCATAAGCATCGTAAGTAGGCAAATTTTAGAATGGGAAGAAAGAATCAAGTGTCATCAAGAGAAAGAGTTAGAATTCAATAAATGGAGAAGTAAAGTATTTAATGACAAGTGTTTTGCACCTAAGAATGAAGGATGTAATGTGGATGACAAAGGAGGAGTCAGTTAAGGCGTGTGACTCTAAGTCTAGCTAAAAGACTCTCTAATAAACAAAAGTGCTTATTGAGAGGCAACCCAATCTTTTAATTCATGAAAATTAAGTGTGTTGGGTGTTTTAATTCCCTATTGTTTGTTATTATGTTTGAATCTTATGTAATCATGATTTGTTTTGTCTTTAACCTCGTCTTAATTGTAATGAAAGGTATTTTGCATCAAATAAGTGTAGGGAAATATCTAGTTTTTAAGAACCATTCAACATGTCAAATAAATAATCCAGATTACTTCGCGTCTTGTGTTGTGTCATATGATTGTACTAATCAATTTTGTGGTTTATGCAGTAAAATTTATAGGAAATCACTAATAGGATACTTG
>BQNB010002151.1:98377-111794 GCA_026074375.1 Tanacetum coccineum
GAGTAGCTTAGAAGTAAAAAAATTTCTTTGTAGGGTTAATTTTGAAGATTTTAGGTTTTTGACCCCTTGTTCGGGATTCGTGCTCTCGTTTTTTAGCTTAATTTCATATTTTTTAGGTTTTTCTTAATCGTTTTTGTTTGTTATAGTTTAACTTAGCTTTCCACATTCTCAAATCATTTCTCTCATTCAAACTCCAATCTTCCGACTGTATCGATTCTCCAGTCCAGCCTCGTTGGGGATAAACGACCCGGGAACATTCTATACTACTTCTCGGTTTCATTGATTGTGTTTTTAGATTATACTTAATATATATATATTGTATTAATTATATATTATATATATAAAAGAGGTGTAGTTTAGCACCAATCAATGATGCATAAGAAGTTTCAAATGAGCTCTATAACTCACATTCTTCCTAGGACTGGAAGTTAAGTAGAAGGAAGATGGGATCTTTATAAGCCAAGATAAATATGTGACTAAGATTTTGAAGAAATTTGGCTTTAGTGATGTCAAAACAGCAAGCACACCCATGGTTTGGACCTACTGGTGAACAGTACTTTTTACTGTTCACACCAGTTTATAAAATTATTTTTATAGTTTTAGTTATCGTAAAACCCGTAAATGTCGTATTTTATTCGTTATAGCTCCGTTTTTAGCGATTCTTTCGAGCACGTCTTTGTTATTAAAAGTTCTATCATATTAATGATGTTTTTCAAATAAATTTCCCTGATGAACTGTAACTTTTTATAAAATTTATTTTATAAACCCGATATTAACGTAAAACGTATATTTGCCGTATCTTTTTCGTTATAATGCTGTTTTTCGAGTTCCTTACATATTTGGAATCGTCATGAGGTGTACTATATTTATAAAACATGAAATAAATACTTTTATTTTCGAATTTAAACAGCAAGTTTTGAAGAATATGATAAAATGTGCTTAAAACCTAATTTTTAGACTTTTTAGTTTAACCACTTTGTTACAAGTCCATTACAATAATTATTATCACATGTGTTACATTCCTAGGGTCCTTAAGTCCATTATTGTCCAAAAATGTCCAAGAAATCAAGATCACACATCACTTTTACTTGTAACTTATTAAGTAAACTTTAAAAACCCTAATTTGTATATACACTTTTTGTACTTAAACCAACATGATACAATACTTATGTTTCCTTCATGACATGATATTTACAACTAAATAACATGTGAAAAAGTTCATGAAACAATAATCACAAGTAAAAACCATTTTTACAAGGTTCAAAAGTATCCTAAATCTGATTAACAACATAGAACATATATAACATAAAATGCTAAATGGTAAGGTTATAAAAGAGTTTTAGATAACCTTAAATAATTATGTAATATGATGGAACAACAAAGATCTACACACTTGTTTAGCAACAAAACCCAGCATAGTGCAACTCTAGAAAACCCTAATTCAAATAGAAACCCTAATCTTGCTTTTCCCTGCTTAACCCTTGTAAATGCTTAAACCAATCATTGTAAACACCTTAGGTTACCTTAGATATCATGTAGGAAGGTGTATAAGTGTTGTAAATAAAATTTTGTATGGATTTGGTATGTTATAGATGTTGGTCGTGGGTTATGAAGGAAAAAAGGAGAGAATGAGTGAAGTTTTTACTTGTGAAATGGAAGTGTGAAGTTTATTTGCATAGCAGGCCTTTTATAGGAAGGGTTAACTAGATCATGGTTACTTAAACTTAACCATGGTTACTCTTGAATGACTAGCTTGTAAGAAATGCATGGTGTTGGTGTAAGAAAGCATGGTGTGTAACACTAGTTGTTGAAGCTTGCTTGAAAACTTATATAACACATGTTTATTTCCAAGTCAAACATTATATCTTTGTATTTTTCTTCATAAATCCGGCCCTATATGTATATGTATGATATATTTTTGAAATTTTTGAGTATTAGGTATAATTGTGGGTATTTGTTGAAGCGTAGAAAATTTTTGGTGGTTCCGGGAATGCCTAAACGCATTTTATCGCGAAACGCAAACACTTTACGTAACCAATAAAAATAAAATGAACAAAGTTAATAATTATCTTCAAAATAATTACTTAACACTTGCTTGATGTAAATACTTAATTGTTTGATGCCCGTTTACATTGAACGATAATTTTTAGCTTACGCGATTTAACTTAACGATTACGATTTAAAGTAAACGCGTACAATACTAAAAATAACTTGTGAATTTATTGACGTCGTACATAACCCTAAAACGCGGGGTGTTATACAATGTATGAAAGTCTTCCAAATCGTTGGCAGTATATGAAAGGTGTTCATTATTGATGGATTTGGTATTGAAAGAATACACACCTTTTGTATTTTGAGGACTAAAATACTAACCGCACTATCAACACTTCACTTCACTTAGACACAAACACGGTCACCCCGATCTATCTAATCTCACCACGATCTAACACACCTTCCTATGATCACCACGATCTAACTAACCTTCCTATGATCACCACGATCTAACTAACCTTCATATGGTCACCACGATCTAACCACTATACACACCTTCACAATATACACAAATGATTTTATAAAATATAATACAATTGTAACAATGTTACAAGGAAACACACTAAATTATAATACTTCTTCACTTAATGGTAGGAAGTATTCTTTTTTTGCACTTTTTATTAAATCTAAGCTGGATCACTAGAAACAAGGCTTATGATTTAATTGATAAAAGGATTGAAAAGTAATGTGTAAACTAATTTAGAACATAAAAAAGAAAAAAAAAAAAAAAAAAAAAAAAAAAATAAGAAAGAATGTGTGTGCAAGAGGTGAGAAAATCATTGGGGAACAGTCCAGTATTTATAGGAAAAGCTGGGAGCCTTTTTGTTTGGCCGGCCCCCTTAGCTCATGTATTGGCCCCCTTATCACTAAGGGGGCCGCCCTTATATTTAAGGGGGCCACCCAGGCCTAGACGCTCTGTTTTTTGTCTTTTCGATGAGAGGCATTTTCTGGAACATTTCTAGCCGTTTGTAGGTAAAAAATTTGAATTCAAAATATTTATTTTGAATTAAACATTTCTTTTAAATGTAAAAATTATAAAAATGGTTGTAACATTTTATAAAAATATGTGAGGTTGAATAAAAATTCCTTTGATCATAAAAATGCATTAAGCTTTTATTTATTCACAGCTTTAAGTGATTAAATTTTCGAAATGAAGATTTACGACTAATTACTTGTTTGCGTTTAATTTACATTGAGTGTTTTTACATTTTGTGATTATCAAAACGTAGAGAGGTCAAAAAATATTAATAATGTTTTTAGACATTATGTCTATCAACATTATCTTTCGTATCTCAGTGGACATTCTGTAAAACGTCAACTTCTTCAGAGCTTTCACTTCGTCAGCTGATGTTTCCTCAATCTACGTAAAGCAATTCTGGCACACTCTTCGAAATGATACCAAGACTGGAGTATTCAGTTTCCAACTTGATGAATTATGGTTCAACCTAAATGTTGATCTTCTTCGCAATGCTTTGGGGATACCCCTAAAGATTCAGCTCATCCTTTTGTGCCACCTCCAGCTGGTGATCTAGTAATAGACTTTGTGAACAATCTGGGCTACCCAGAAGAACTTCACTTTTTCTCTAAGATGTACGCGAATAGTCTATATCAGCCGTAGAGAACTATTCTTACTATGATCGACCAATGCTTAACAGGAAAGACTTCTAGTATTGACAGACCCAGGCACCTAGTTCTTTAAATGTTGTGGGGTATTGTCACGGGAACCAATGTAGACTATGCAGAACTTATGTGGGAAGAGTTCATACAGGCAATAAAGAATTTCTTTTTTGATTTAGCCAATCTAAAGGTTACCATCAAGAAGCCTAAGCCTCCTGTTATTCCATACTGCCGATTCACCAAGTTCATCATTTATTACTTAGGGAGTAGACACAATATTCATAGAAGGCCCTAGTCTCCTGTTCACATTAGGGTAGATGACTTTCCACTCAACAATCTCAAATTCGTTAGCAAAGGAGGAGTGGATGAGGTATTTAGAATGCCTATTCCTAAAGACCTTATTACTGATGACATTCGAAGTTCAGAGTACTACGAGAAATACTTAGAAATGGCTACCCGTAAACCCCGTCAACCAACTACTATGACAAGTGAAGAGGTTGGGAAGAAGAAGAAAGCTTCAAAAGCTGGGATGTCCAAACAGCCTGCACCTGCTAAACAGCCTAAGCCTGCAAAAAAGAAAACCTCCAAGCCTACTCCTTTAAAGAAAATCCGCAAAGGAAAGAAGTCTGACCATCTTGTTGACGAAGAAGATGAAGAAAGTCAACCTGCTTCAGAACCTCAAGTGGAAACTGGAATAATTACAATCTTCCAAAGAGGTTATTTAAATGAGCTTTGAATCTCTTCAAACCACAACGTCGAGGGGAATACAAGCACCAGTTGGCGGAGTTGGCCCATTTGGAACCAGATTCAGTATCACGTCTGAAACTCCAAAATTTTGAAGGCAATTGGGAAGGTATTGTTTTTCTGATGATCAAGCGCACAATCGATGCTAGATTCTACCCAAGCCAAAGAAGTAAAGTATTAAGGATCAATATATATTTTAGAGGTGGACTCCAGTAACTCAGGATGCATCTACTGGACACTCGATAAAACCTTAGGATGATACATCCGTAAATGTGGTCAATGATACACCATCTCCCATAGATTCTAACAATGATGTTGAAACTGCTACTGATATGGAACAATCTAACAGTGAGATGAATATTGAGATTCTTATTGTTGATGAAGAACATGGTGAGGAAGTATCTAATATTGTGGCTCTAGAGGAAAGAACTGTTGAACTTGATGAAGGTCAGGCTGGATCAGACCCTGGTAAAACACCCGAGTCTCAGCCTCAACCAGAGCTTGAACTCATGGAAGAAGACCAGGCTAGATCAAACCCTGGACAAAGTCATGTGGCTCAGGCTGGACCAAAACCTAAACCCATGCATGAAGACTTCATTGTTACAATTTACCCTGAAGTACATGGAAGCTTGAAACTTACAACTGAGGAACAAGTCCACATAGAGAATCCAACAAGCTCATCCGAGACTCTTTCATCAATGAAGAATCTCGAGGATGAGTTTACCCTTGGTGATCAATTTCTTAATGACAAATCAACGGAAGAAGAAACAGGAAAAGCTAATATGGAAACCGAAGTTAAATCCATGGTCACTATTCCCATCCTTCAAGCTTCTTCATCAGTTCCTCTACTATCCACTCCCATCATAGATCTCTCACCTCCCAAACTAGTTTTACCTCTTGTTCAAGAACCAATCATTATAGCAACAACTGCAACAACAACAACAACAACAACATTGCCTCCACCACCACCTCCACCACCACAAAGCTCAACAGATCCTAAGTTAGCTACTCATATCTCTGCACTGGAAAAGAGAAGTGCCGACTTTGAGCAGAAAAACCTGCTCCAGGACAAGACAACTCAAGCTCTTGCATCCAGGGTCTACAAGCTGGAGAATCATGATCTGTACTCCAAGATTGACAAACAAGTTAAGGAGGTCGTCAAATAAGTGGTTCACAACACTCTCAAAGCTCCACTTCGTGAACGCTTCAAATATTTGTTTGAATTTCAAATGAAAGAAATACTTCATGATTGGATGTTTGAAAGTGGCTCCTACATATCACATCTGGATCATACAACTCTCTATGAAGCTCTTGAGGTATCTATGGAACGTGAAAATAGGGATGAGTTTAATAAAGCAATAGCTAAGTCTCGTAAGAGACGCCGTGATGACCAAGATCCTCCTCCACCGCGTCCAAAGGACTCTGACCGAAGCAAGAAGAAAAAGCATGATTTCAGATGCTTTCCTTCAACACCTCCAGTTTTATAATATATCAGCTTGAATACCTCTGACTCAAGAGAAGCTCCCTCCAGCTCCTCTAAGCAAAAGCCTGCTTCCCCATTTGAACAACCTGTAAATGAAGATCCAATACCAAAAGATATGCATCTCTCAAACTCAAAGGATATCGGTGCTGCCTACCTTCCAAAGATCAAGACTAGACCAGACTGATTAGGTCATTCTTCCAAATGACTTACTTGAGACTGAGAACAACTGTGCTGATGCAATGGCCAAAACGTATAAAGATCTAGAGGAAAACAAGTTACTTCAGAAGACTGGAGATATGGCCTCCTTCATCCAATGGTATTGCAAATAGATCAGGAAGACGAAGCTCGTCAAAGCTGACTTTGAAGGTCAAGCTTACAAGATAGTCAGACCATTTCACAAGAACATCATATCCCTTCAATTTCAAATAGAAGAGTGCCACTTGGCACTAACAGATCAGATTGATTAGGTTAATCCTGAGGGAAATCGGTTCATGCATGACATGAGCAAACCATTACTTTTAGGAGGTCTACCAGGTCATATAACAATTCAAGCTCAATACTTCTTCAATAAAGACCTGGAATATCTAGTATCTGGTAATAAAGAAAGAAGGTATGCTCTGTCCATGTCCAAGCTGAAAGCGGCTTATTATCCAGACTTCAGGCTCGAAGAATTTGTACCGTCTCTATGGACTGAAAGTGAACGTGACTACGATATCAATTCAGCCTACGGTATTTCACACTGGTGGTTCAAGCGCAAGGAATTCTACATTACAAAACACAGTGCCCCGTCTGATCGCAACGCAGTCAGATCACACATGAAGATTCTTAGTGTGGTCAGTCTCAAGACCTTCTCCAGATACGGTTACACATTCTTGAGAGAGATTGTTTTAAGAAGAGTTAAATACAAAGAAAACAAGATCTCGGAAACCGACTTCAAAAATCTGCATCCAAATTATTTTGAAGACATGTACCTGCTTAATCTTCAAGGCAAGCTCAACCACTTATCTGGAGCTGACAAAGTTCACCTATCCACCTCAGTCACCTTGTGGATTAGGAACATCGTCATCAGAAACCACTTGTGGAGACTGCAACCAGTATGTCAGAGCTAACAAAACCAAGTTAACATTACAAAACCGAGATAGGATGCAACTGAATTTCTATTCAAAGAAGACTATACCATTGTCCACAAGCCAAGGGCTGTAATCTACAAAGATATAAATAATTAGAAAAAGATGATGCGGGAGACTGAGATGCACAAGTTCAGCGATGGCACTTTGAGGAGAATTCTAGAAAAGCTTGATTACATGGTCAAAGAATACAAGCTATACATGTACAATCCAGGCATGGAGAACATGATTTGGAATGCTTATGATAAACAAAGGAGTCAAGAGTTTATAAAGCTTATTGAGAGAAGGCTCCCCCCCCCCCCCGGGGGGGGGGGGGGGGGGGGCGGGGGCTCCCACCATGAAAAATAGGGTGTGGTGTAGTGATGAGTGTGTGTGGTTGAATTACACCACACACACACCCCCCCACAAATGAGCCGAATCTACAAGTTCGAAATCTAGGTCAGTAGAAGGATAAGAGATATTGACTACAGACTCATCGATAGAACATAATGATCTTATCATTTTGGTACTCAGGTCTATATCATCTTATATTGTATAATATATCTTGTACATTATTATATAGTGTTTCTTTAGGTGTCAAGTGTCAATGTATAAAATTTTCATGAGTTTTTTGTTAAACTCAAAATCCTTCAAAATTATTATACCTGACACTAACACATATCCCTCTAATATTGAGGGGGAGCATTAATATGTTCCCTAATCAGATTGTGAATAATCGGCACATTTTTCTCCCAGTCTTTTACCATATTTGAATGAATTGATATCCAAAATATCAAAGGGTTTGAAATTTTTGATAAAGGGAGAAAATGTGATTAAAATATGAAAACTTATAAAAATGTGATTTTACGGACTCGTGTGTGTACTCCACCATCCTTCATGTGCTAAACAGTTTTCGTATATCAATGCACATGAGCGTTTCTAAAAATCCAAAACAATCAAGGTACAAAAAGCTATGATATTTATATCACAAGTACCTTGATTGAGTTTTTCAAATGGTTTTTATGGTAAGGAGAACAGTACAAAAGACCAACCATGCATTTAATTTTATCGTAGTTATAAGGTTGGTAAGGTTAGGTAATTTGTTTCCTATGATCCAGCCAGAACCGGAGGTATCTACCCAGGGACAATCCACTAGTTAGGTGAATAAAGTCCTTAGGTATGATATTAAAAAGGAGTAAAAGTAAAATAAGGGAAAAGTGCCGACAGAATGTAGCTAGTACAAGGAACAAACCCAACAAGGTACTAGTCATGAAGTCTCGGTAAGCACTGAAGGGGTTGAAGAATGAAAAAGAATTGTAAGATAAAGGGTGAAAAGAAAGAAGCCCTCTATACACTTAGGCAGAAACTGGGTCAATACATATGTTGTCAGAATCACAATGATGATTGCTGACATTGAAGACAGACATCATGGACCCAGTGATGCAATGCACAACCCTACCTAGCCACTCAAGGTCTCTCAACAGACTCTTGTTTAGAGATTCACGCATTTCTATTGACTTTCTCACTTCGAGTTAGTTGATATTGAAAAGGTGACAGTCAGCTCCAGCCTCCGATCACTAAAACCAAAACGCACTATTGAGTCTAGAGGCAGAGAATCAAACCATAAATCTCATTAGGACACTATTCTAATACTTGTCTTTTATACACTGTGAAAACAAGGAATTTATTAAGAGTCATATGCATTATCCTTTTGATCTTGCCAGAACATCAGAGTGATACGCAAGTATTCTCAGTGACGATGGAAATCCTTCCAGAGCCAACATCAAACAAGCTCTGCGGTAGGTAACTGTGAAATTACTATATGGACAAAAAAACACTTATGACACAGGATATCGATTCGGTCCAGACTATGAATTGACGATTGACAAATTTTTAAATGCTTAAAACTCTCGATGTGTCACAAACCCACTTTAGCTAGTGACACGTTGATGATTTTCAAATCAATTTTATTCAATCGGTGACTCACAAATTCACTCTTATCGTATTGTCGGCTTTGAGATGCTCCGGTAATGAGAACATGCTAAGTACAATGAATCTAATACTCACGTGTTAGAGAATTCAATTCTACAAGCTGGAAATCCTGTCAAGGAGATTCTTCTTTAAAGATGAATCTACCTGAACACAGGTCGGTCCTCGCAGATTCGAAGGTTAATACAACCAAACACGAGCAAATGACAAAGCCATATTCGCTCACAATATTTATTTCTAACTGTTTTATTTCATATTCATATAAAGATGGACATGGAGGTACCTGGTTCCAGCATAGTCAAAGATTCATAGCCACATGCTCAAACTCGACCGACACATCTTAAGACATCATGAAAGCTCAAGTAAATGTTTCAAGGCCTCCGCTACTTTGATACCACACGTCCTTCTTGAAGTGACCAAGTATTAAAGTAAAAGAACTTTAAGAACAAAGAATATTCAAGCTTTCAAGATCAAGATAGGTATGAGCATGTCGGTCCGAAAGTCACAAGCCCACAAGATGGCGATAGATCACAAGATGATGATTAGATATTACATTTGGTTGATGTTCTCAAGAAAGCTCAAGATCACATACAAAGACAAACTTAATGGAACAAGCTCAAGCCACAAGTCAAAGATCACTACATCAAAGTATAAGATATCAAATAAAGAATCAAAGACTACGAGCTGGAACCCAAGATCAATCGGAAGATTGCTGAGCTTAAGTTAGTATTTTCAGGGGTGGCCTCCCTTAGGGGGAGATTGTTAGGTTTAAGAAAAAGACTCGGTCACCCCATATATTTTACAGTTTATCCTAGCTCGTAGTTTAATGTTTAACGTATGACATACGGTAATGGGTCGGGTAATAAACCCACATGTGTAAGCCCATACCAAGGCCATGAGCCGATTTTGTAAGACTTATAAATACCTCTTCCATCCCATGGAAGAGGTGGTTAGTCATTTCATTTATCAAGTATCACTTTCACTCACTATAAGCTTTTCTCTTTAGTTTCATTCTCTTTATAGAATCGGCTAACCCCTAGCATCACCATTGTGTTATGATATCCAATATCTTACAATCAAATACTAAAGAACACCCCAAATGATGTTTTCTAAAAAACCCAAATAACTATAAGAATCAAACCCAGAATAAGCATTAATCTTCG
The DNA here is from genome assembly GCA_026074375.1 of Tanacetum coccineum. Lineage (NCBI taxonomy): Eukaryota > Viridiplantae > Streptophyta > Magnoliopsida > Asterales > Asteraceae > Tanacetum > Tanacetum coccineum. The sequence continues at coordinate 108,532 of BQNB010002151.1, forward strand.
AAAATGATCTTGATCAAAAAAAAAAAGGTGGGTTTGTGTGTTGTTTTGGCATCAAACGAGAGGAAGAGAAGGAAAGGGGAGAGAATTTTGTGACGGTGTATGTTTTCTTGAGATAGAAATAATGAACGATGAATGATTGGTGAAATGTATTTAACCTTGATTTCAAAATAGGAATCCGTAGGATTTTATAATATCACGAAGACATACTTAGCCAAAAGTTTTAGGAAGAATGTTGAGGGTGTGTGTTTGGCCGTTACAACAAGGACAATGGGGAGGGAGGTGTGTTATGAAAATATGATCATGCTAGATGGTTTCCCATGTTCTTTAGATATTTATTTCCCACTCTTGATATTTTTAAACATCATTTACGGTATATGCAAAAACTAAAAACGCACGATAGATTAAAAGAAAAGTTTGAAATTTAAATATCTATCTGAAATGCAAAAACGTGACATCTGTCGAAAGACCACATTAAATGGTAACCCGAAAAAACTTCTGGTAATGATTCTCACTTATACACGGGTGAATTCCCCGATTTAACGTAAAAATTACACGTACTCATAAAAGTCAAACTAAAGTACGAAAAGTCAACTACAAAAATTAGAAATTTTTACGGGGTGTGACAGTGATTTAGTTATGTATTTCTAAAGACAAAGTATCAAATCTGTCACTAGAAGATCAGCCTTGCACACTAGTTTTGAAATCGACTTTTGATTAACTTATACTTCTCAAAATCTTGCAAGGTCAAAGGATTTGGAAATTAGACTCAAAGTAGATAATTTTAGGCTCAATAACCATGTCCAAAAACTTATTTTATGACCAAGTTATGGCTATCACAAGTCGACTCTTCATAAATCATAACCCATTTTTTCTAGTTTTTTATACATTTCAAGTTACTAGGTTGCTATCCAAACTCTCCCAAAAGACCCAAATATTTATAAATCTCAGTAGGTTATTCACCAAAAATTTCTCTTGATGCATGTACAAAAACATGCATCATCTAGTCAAAAATCGTTATTTTATGCTAGTTTTAGCTTATTAGCATAACATCTAACCTCATGAACACCAATAAAAGTCCTAAACCATTATTGTAACTATTTCAAGAGTACTTTTAATTTTAAATCTCTTTAGAATACTCATTTTATAAATCACAAGAAAATAAAGATGTACACAAAAGTGTGTATAAGGCCATTTAAGGCGGTTTTGGGTGCAAGATAGACATAGGTCATCTTGCACCTAGATTTTACCATAGATATCTTCAAGAAAATGGTAAGAACACTTGGAGGCTGAGATAATGCAACTTCTTGATGAGGTCCTTTGAGTGGTTTTTGGATAACAAGGGTTACACACAAGGTGATAAGGAGGCTAGAAATGGTGTTTATGGAGTTGCAGTAAATATTTGGGATGGTGGTGGCCGGCCAAAGACAAGAGAGAAAGAAAAGAGGAATTTTTTTGAAAGCCCTAATGGTATAAGAGAAGTGAGAGAGAATGAGATGGAGTAAAAGAATGAAAAGGGACACAATGATGAAAACTTTGAAAGTGTAAGAAAAGAGAGGAGTGTAGTTTTGGTGTTGGTGGTTCCAAGGGGGGAGAGACATACAAAAAAGTTTTATTTGCTTTTATTTTATAAAATTATTTTGTGTATATATATTGTATGTATAATTTAAGTGTAAAGAAAAAAGTGTAAGTATAAAGGTATAATGTAAAGTAATAAAATGTAAGTTTATGTACTTGAGAAATGTTGATTGTATAAATTTATTATATTAGTTTATACAAGGGTTACGACACTAACTTAACTTATGTTGAGTATATCATTGTTCGTTAAGGTTTATTCCTAAAATCGTAGGTCGAAGGCACGTTCCTAAACTTGGGTTCCTAAAAATTTAAACTTATGCACAATATGACCCGACTAAACATAAAATGAACTTGACGCAAGTAAAACAAGACTGATACGTTAAATAACACTAACCGTTGCTAACCTGAATTTGACGGCTGTCACGTTGTTGATCGTTAAGACTTTTACCTAAGATCGTAGGTTGAAGGCACGTTTGTAAGACATGGGTTCCTAAAAATAGAATTCCAAGCACAAAATGACCCGACTAACAAGAAAATAACTTAACACGAATAAATTAAGACAAATACATTACAGTAACTCATACGGTAGCTAACCTGAGTTTGGCGGTTATCACAATTTGTGTTCCATCCACGTATGATTGCTTGGATTATGGAATGTGTCTCTTCTACATCATTTTTGTTAAGTATCAATGGGGTTCTCCATGGACTTTTCAAGGGTAAGAGAGGGCTTTGCCAGGGTACCTGATGTATCCTTACCTTTTTACTCTCGTGATGGAGGTGCTTACTCTTATGTTGCATCGTCGGGTTCGTGAGTCTGATTCTTTCACTTATCATCATTATTGCTCTAAATTAAATATTATTAACCTTTGTTTTGCTGATGATCTTTTCTTATTTTGTCATGGTGATGTGAGTTTGGCTACGGTTATTATGGAAGCCTTGGATGAATTTACACAAGCTTTGGGCCTTGTTCCTACTCTTCCTAATAGTACGGCTTATTTTTGCAACGGTTTTAATTATGTCAAGCTTGGTATTCTCCATGTTCTTTAATTTGAAGAAGGGAAGCTTCTGGTTAAATACTTAGGTGTCATGTTGGTTTCTACGAGACTTATATATAGGGATTGTAAAGAGCTTGTTGAGAAAGTCCAAAATTTATTAAAAATGAGTACATACAAGGGGGCTAAGGCGATTTGGGTGTAACATTTAAGTGGGGTGTAAACAATGCTATTCATTAATAATCAAGAGTCTATCGAAAATTACGAGAACCGCGAAAGGGATAGGCTCGGAGGGGTGTACTAGGGTATCTTGCACTAAAAATGAGTGCATAGTAAGGGTGTGGGGGTAGTTATATGATCGAGGAGATCAATATAACCATAACAAACGAAGGCTAAAAACAAGGGTTTATCCTAATGCCTCTTATCACTTAGTAAATCATAATCACACGAATGCGATCTCACTAGTAGTCTCGGGATGAATCGCAAAAGCAAGTTCTAGAATTTATAATACTACCGGTACACTCTCATAAGCATTAAAAATGAATGCTTTTATTCTTAAAGATCTAGGGGAAAATGTCACATTTTTGAGGTGGAATTTTTGAGTGGTAGGGTTTTTGTGCTAGTAATATAACTCCTATCCATGAGACGCTTCTAATACTACAGTTTCATCGATATACGTCATATTTTTTTTTAATT
>BQNB010002151.1:113703-125149 GCA_026074375.1 Tanacetum coccineum
ACTCAGTGTGATTGTGATATTGATTTAGGATCGAATGAGTACGCCTACTCAGTGTTGGTTATGGGATCAGAAGGGTACGCCTGCCCAATGTGATATGTTGTGTGATACATTCTGGGTGAGCTTGGTTGCTTATAGTGCCAGCTATTCTAAGACCGAATGTGAAATTTAGTTTTGGATATGTTATGGATCGAATGGGTACGCCTACCCAGTGTGTTTGGATCCGATGGGTACGCCTACCCAGTGTGTGAATATGTTGAATTGATTTTGTTGCATGCTAGCATAGGTTCATTATTGTTCAACTTTGTTTTGATAATCATAGTAAAAGCAAGTATTACTGCGTGTCTAAAACCTATGACTCTCACCAACATTATTGTTGACGTTTTAAGCATCATTTTCAGGTGAGCATAGCAAAGTTAAGGATGTAAAGATTTGTGGCTAGAGAGACCTTAGGAATTGCATGATGGGGTCTTCTTTTCTAGAGTCTTCATTGCATATTTTCGTACTTTGGATATTCTGATTTGTTGTGATATTTAATTTGGATTTATTTTTTATGTCTATGTGATGTGTGTGCAATTAACCTTAATACAAGACCCCTCTTATATTTGGTATCGTCATAACACTTTATTTTCAATATAATGCATTTTAGACATTCTCTATTGTTGACATCAATGTGTTGTGATGATGCCTATCTTGTTATGCCTTGCGATTCCGCCTTGGCGGGGTATGACATAATGGGTCGACACAGTAAGTCATGACGGAAGATGGGCTGAAGAAGAAGAAGAGGAAGATTCTAACAAAGTGCATGCAGTTTCCTTCTACCTTGGGACAGAGCCGATAGAGCCACTCGAATGGAAGGCCCAAGAGAATAAATTAAAACCATCAAGTGTCGAACCACCCAAACTTAAACTGAAGGAGTTACCCAAACACCTTGAGTACGCTTTCCTCCAGGAAAATAACCAAATGCCAGTGGTCATCTCATCCGCATTATCCATCGCCGAAAAAGCCAAGCTTCTTGAAGTTCTTAAGAATCATAAAGGGGCAATCGCTTGGAGTATTACGGATATAAAAGGGATCGATTCCTCTTTCTGCACTCACAAAATTCTCATGGAAAATGAGTTCAAACCAATTGTCTAACCTCGAAGACGAGTAAACCCTAACATCAAGGAGGTAGTAAAAAAAGGAAGTCATAAAGCTCCTTGACGCATGATTAATCTACCCCATCTCTGATAGTCCTTGGGTAAGTCTTGTCTAGGTTGTCCCAAAAAAGGGAGGAATGACCATAGTAAAGAATGAGAATGACGAGCTCATCCTACAAAGGACGGTCACTGGATGGTGCGTGTGTATCAACTATAGGAAATTAAATAACGCGACCCGGAAGGATCACTTTCCACTTCCGTTTATCGATCAGATGCTCAAACGTCTAGCTGGGCCATGAATACTATTACTTTCTAGACGAATTTTCAGGATACTTTTAAATCCATATCACCCCTGAAGATCAGAAGAAAACCACATTCTCCTGCCCTTACGGAACCTTCACATATAAACGAATGCCCTTCGGATTATGTAATGCCCCAACAACCTTTCAACGCTGCATGACAGCCATATTCCATGAGCTTATCGAAGATAGCATGGAGGTATTCATGGATGATTTCTCCGTATTTGGTAACTCTTTCGACCACTGCCTAAAAAACCTTGAAAAGATGCTAAAAAGATGCAAGGAAACTAGCCTTGTGTTAAACTGGGAAAAGTGCCATTTCATGGTAAAGAAAGGGATCGTCCTCGGCCATAAGGTCTCAGGTTTATGAATTGAGGTCGACAAAGCAAAAAATCGAAGCAGTCTCTAAACTACTATACCCCACAAATGTGAGATTCATCCGAAGCTTCCTAGGACATCTTGGGTTCTATAGAAGATTCATAAAGGATCTCTCATAAATTGCACGCCCAATGACCTAGCTCCTGGTTAAAGACACCCTATTTAATTTCTCTGCAGAGTGCATCCAAGCATTCGATAAGTTAAAACGTGAACTGACGCAAACATCAATCATGACCAAGCTAGATTGGTCATTACCATTCAAAGTCATGTGCGACGCAAGCGATTATGCTGTCGAAGCAGTGCTAGGACAGAGACTTGACAAAGATATCAATCCCATACACTACGCCAGCAAAACGATGAACGAAGCTCAAGAGAATTACACAACTACCGAAAAGGAGTTTTTGGTTGTCGTCTTCGCATTCGATAAGTTCCGTCAATACTTGGTCTTGTCTAAGACCATCATTTTCATGGATCACTCGGCCCTGCGATACATCTTTACTAAACAAGACGCAGAACCACGACTGATTTTATGGATCCTGCTACTCTAAGAATTTGATATTGAGATCCGTGATAAGAAAGGTGCTGAAAATATAGCAACTGATCATCTCTCCCGACTTGAAAACACCGATCTTGGAAAGCTAACCAAGGCTAAAATAAGGGACTTATTCCCTGAAGAGCAGTTAATGGAAATTTCTAACAAGAACAACGAACCATGGTATGCTGACTATGCTAACTATATAGCTAGCCGAGTACTACCCTTCATATCCACCCGTCAAAAGAAGCAAAAGTTCTTTAGTGAATTAAGGCATTACTTTTGGGATGAGCCATTCCTATTCAAACAGTGTGCTGACCGAATCATACGAAGGTGCATGGCCAGAGATGAGGCGGCACAAATCCTTCAACAATGTCATAGCGGACCATCTGGAGGACATCATGGCATCGCCACTTCTGCGAGAAAGGTCTTTGAAGCCAGATTCTATTGGCCACATATATTCCGCGATGCACGTAAGTTGGTCCAAGTTTACGATGCATGTCAATGAGAAGGAAACATCTCCTCTAGGGATGAAACACCTCAAACATACATCCAAGTCTGCAAAATATTCGATGTCTAGGGAATAGACTTTATGGGACCTTTTCCCTCATCAAACGGAAACAAATACATCCTGGTAGCTATCGATTACATATTGAAGTGGGTAGAGGCTCAGGCCTTTCCCACCAATGATGCTTGAAACGTAGTAAACTTCCTCAAGAGACTCTTTGCACGATTTGGAATACCAAAAGCCCTTATTAATGATAGGGGACTCATTTCTGCAACTACCAAATGGAGAAGGCAATGAAAAGGTATGGAGTGGTTCACCAATTCTCGACTGCGTATCACCCTCAGACAAACGGGCAGGTCGAAAACAGAAACCGGGCAATAAAATGTATCCTTGAGAAAACCATCGGGAACAACAAAAAAGATTGGTCCTACAAATTAGATGATGCATTATAGGCATTCTGGACAGCGTTTAAAACCCCCTTAGGAACAACCCCATTTAGAATAATCTACGGCAAGGCATACCATCTTCCTGTTGAATTAGAGCACAAGGCCTACTAGGCCATTAAGAACTACAACTTAGACCTTATGAAATCTAGGGCAAATTGGTTCTTAAAAATTAAAGAGCTGGACGAAATGAGACTCGATGCTTGCGAATCATCCATCTCCTATAAGGAAAGAAAAAAAAGATGGCACGATAACCATATAAAAGTACTGACTAACTATGAAAGAGGCGATAAGGTACTTCTATTTCACTCATGTTTAAGGCTGTTCCCTGGGAAACTAAAATCAAGATGGTACGGACCGTTTTTGGTATGCAAGGACATGAAAAATGGCGCGATTGAGCTATACGATGAAGATGAGAACGAATTCTCCGTAAATAAACAACGGGCGAAACCATACCAAAAGAGCGTATTGACACCAACAGAGATGACGGATATAAACATTGATGGATGAATGCGCAGTCACGTAAGAAACGTTTGACCTCGAGCTAGCTACAAAGACCGTAAATAAAGAAAAGCCGCTTTTTGGAGGCAACTGGACCCAAATTTTATTTCCCGCATATTAGGATGTCCTGTGTTTTCACTTTTATATTTTTTTATTATTTTTTGAATTATTTTATAACCATGCTTTGGTTGTTTGTAACTTCGGCTTATATGCAATAAAGGTATTTTAAAACAAAATAAGTGTAGGGAAAAATCCGTTTTAAAACCCAATTCCAAACATTTAAAATAATTATATAGATTGAATTCGAGCGTCAGTTTCGAGTCATATGAATTTGTAAAGACTAACTCCAGGTTTTTAGCAGTGCTTTGTTCAGTTTTGACATAGAAAAATTGTGTGCAGGAAATTTCTCAATAAGAACAATGAAGAAGATTGGTCACAGACGCTGAGACGGCGTCAGGGATTTATCCAGACGACGTCGCGTTCTCCACTACGTAAAAATTCAAAATATTTCCTAGTATTAGCCTGAAAAATTAAAATGTAACAATTTCAAAATATGGCAATTCTTTTGTAAACCACAGAAAAACCTATGATTAATATCTTTAACTCACATCCTATATTAACGGCTTTCGTAAGTCTAAACCCTAAACTCTTGATTATAAGTATCTATCCCATCGATTTTATGCTTGGTGTATTGTCTTGTCCTTGTTACAGGTTATATTGAGGAGAAGAACCTTGGAAGTTCTTAAGAAGTTTTCATTGGATAATTCTTGGAGAACGATTTAACCAGTTATAGCATATTTCTTCTCCCTTATAAGCAAACATGGGATAACTAGTTTCTTTACTTGTTTCTTTTCTTTATTCATTGTTTAATGGGTACTTTTATAGAAAATTGGAGACAATTATCAAGCTTAAGTGTAGGGTAATATAAGCCTTAGAAACTATACTTCATTTGCCATTGGCTTGTCCTTAAAATGATGGGTGAAATATCGAAACATAGCATAAAAAAGGTAATTTTTGACTCCAAATTAAAAAAAATATGACACAAGCCGAGCGAAAACCAGTATTAATAATGTCTGCCATGGATAGAGAATGTGGTGCAAACACAAATACACTCCAAATACCATCCCAAAATGTGAGGTTTCGCCTTTAGATCTTTAGAAACTGGGTATCCATTATTGATACCCAACATAGTTTATACATTTAGCTGTCGAGTAAGGTTCGAATGCAGACATATGTGTCTATTCCGTCGTTATGGATGTGTATGTATGATCTAGGTCGCCTTTTCTAGAACATTGGTATCGGTATTAAATTATATGAGTGTACCGGTAGTATATTAAATTCTAGAACTTGTTTTTGTGATGCATCTCGAGACTGCATAGTGAGTTTTAGGATTTGCTAGATAAGAGGCACTAGGATTAACCCATGTTTTAAACCTGTAATTGTTATGATGGTCACACCGATCATGTAACTATCCCACACCCTTTCCATCACTCAACTATATTTTTTAATCAAACAACATATACATTTTTTAACTAATATTCAAACAAAAAACATAAACATTTGTAAATCAATAAATATTGTCAAATATCAATGAATAATAAACAATAATCAGGGTCAAATAAACAAATATAAATTGAATCAACATACATTAATTTTCAATCAAATAATCTCTATATTTATATAGAATTTTTTATAAATTGAGCAGACATCCATATAAATATTGCCACCAATTATTATATAAATTCAATTTCCTAAACAAATCATCTTTCTTCCCCAAAATCGGTCATATAATATTTAAAAATCTCAAATATGAATAAGCAATATCTATACAAATCGCATTCCCAGATAATTTTTAGTTCAAAATTATAAAGTCAATTTATTTCATTAAAAAAATTTCTATCTCAAAAAGAATCCCAGTATCGAGGCACTAGGATTAACCCATGTTTTAAACCTGTAATTGTTATGATGGTCACACCGATCATGTAACTATCCCACACCCTTTCCATGCACTCATCTTTAGTGCAGGATACCTCTAGTACAACCCTCCGAGCCTATAATTTTTCATCGTTCTCATAATTTTTTGGTTAAGTCAGACTATTAATGAAGAGCATTGTTAACCCTTAAACCAATCGTTACACCTAAATCGCCTTAGCCTACCTTGTATGTACTCGTTTTTAGTACATTATTGTGTTAACCCAAGTTAATTATTTGAGTACACGGTTGCTAAGTCCTTATCCTTGTAAATACAGTTTTGGGACTATTAGGATTCATGGTAGTATTCATATTATGAAGAATTGGGGAAGAAGTAATTTATTACCCCCAATAGAGCTCAATAAGCTCCATGTTATGTTGATCCATCTCAATTTGGGAAATAGTTTGCTTGTAAAGTATGTAAAAGCTCAAGTGTAGGGGTGCATCTATAAGCCCTATGTGACGTATTATGTTATTTAAAAAAAAGAGAAAAACTGAAAAGAAAAAGAAAGAGATTGATGTAGAGTTGTGTAGAGTTTGTATATCTTCGTCCGAGTCTTGGCTTAGCAACCAAACCAACGTGTATTCGTATAAATAATTAGCTAACCCTTCCACTCTAAAATTCACAACCAAAGCCAAACCCGACATGTATCCCATCAGTTTATGTTTTCCAATATAATGTTATCTTACAACCTCAACCCCACAAAAACCCTTTAAAAGACCTCTGGATAGTATGAATTTAATAACTTGCGCCGTAGCGGTGAGTTTGATCTTTACCAAGATAGTGGTAATTTAATATGCAATGACATGTAATGAGTGTGATTTTCCGTTCTCCCGTTATGTTATAATTTATTATACACCCGAGAGAAAGAGAGAATCCCGTGCTTTTAATTACGAGGTCTAGAAGGTTGTGTTGTAAAATACTTTTAAAGAGTAGGTTAAATGACCCTCATATTGCTATTGTCTAGGTAGAAAAGCCCATTTGCTTGAGGACAAGCAAATCCCAAGTGTAGGGGTATTTGATAAGGTGTTATTTTATACACTATTTCGGTGTCATTTAACCCCTTAAATCATGCAAATATGCCTAGATTATGTGCTTAATCGTTTGTTTTTGTTTTTTAGCACTTGGATGACATTTGGAGGAGATACACGTGACTTGAGCTCATTTGGAGAAGAAACGGATGAGATTACGGACTTGCATCAAGATTCACCAAGAAGTATTGTTCTCAGAGCGTGGAGACGGCGTCGTAGGTATATCTGGTGACGGTGTCTGGATATTGGCGACGGCGTCATAACGTAGTTGACTTAAAGTAGATCTGGAACCATCTACGTGGCGACAGCGTCAAAAGCATCAAGCGACGATGTCGCGTCGATATGCCTATATATACGATTTTAAGAGTGTAACTTTTAAGATAACTTTGTATAGCTTAGGGAGACGAACCTTAGTCCTTGTAGTAGCTTTATAGGTCATTTTTAGGGCCTCAAAACCCTATTGTACTACCTTGGATCCATGCTTTAATTCAAGTAAGGTTATTTATCATTAATCATTCAATATGTCTATGTGTTGTGTGATTGATATATCTTTTTACTTCCTTTATAACATGTGAGGCTAAACCCTCCTTTGTATTTGCTTATGATTGCATGAAAGTCGGATTGTAGATCCTTTTACTGTTGCTTCTTCTTGATGAATGTACGCGTCAGGCCTTAGAAAACCCGCTTTTGTCTGTATCGATGTTGACATATCTAGGGAAACGTGAGTGCGTAGAAAGTATACAATAGGGTAACAGTCTTTATACTACCTTGCCCCTTATATGGTTGATCCCTCTTAAGGTATTTCACACACATTTAATATACTCTTAGGGGCCTTGTAATAGTCTTCATACTACCTTACTTGTGCTTTGCCTTAACAGAATATTAAATAGACGACATATTCGTGTAATTCGTTCATAACTTAGGAAATACTTACACATTACATCACAAGTGTGACAAGGCAACAAGATTAGGAGAAACAATCTGAGTAGTAATGCATGATTAAGTAAATACATTTAATTATCATAAAGTTATCAACAGTAGATTAGTTTATGAATTAGTTTAAGTTAATAGTTTATCAAACCAACCTCTTAAACCATAGATTTACCTGCTTTCTATAAAATATAAAAACACAAAAATAATATTCTCTCAACCCCTAGAATTCTGTTAGACTGTGATCAAGTCTTCCCAACCTATTCCCCAAGAGAACGATAACAACCCCCGAGTCTTGCCTATACTACTACTACAACGGTTAGGTACTCTTCTTAGGGAGTTGTAAAACTTCTTGTTGAAGTCCTACGACGACCGCATCAGTGTTTTTTATTTGTTAAAGTATGATGAATCACCTGAGGTTTTAACATAACATTTAGCATTGACAGTAAATGAGAAGAGTTGTCGATCTTCCAAAGAAAATAAGATTGGATTAATGACAGAAATATTAAGTTAAATTGTTTCATCCTGTTAAAAACCTTTTTTTTGTACAACAATGAAAGCGTGGGGTATTCATCTTGAAGCCTCCACAATAAATGATAGGACTCAATCTTTAAGTTTTATACACCAATAGAAGCTTGGGGTACTCCTCTTGAAGCCTCCAATTTAATGAAAATATTTAGGTCCGGTCCTCGGTCCACCTCTTTATTCATATTCGGTGATATGTCCGATCAGGTCTTACGCAAAACCCACCAATATGTTTGGTTGGATCGTTGATGTGTTCTCGGGAGCTTATGCTTTGTTTCAGCCCTATAGGATTTCGGACCATTCTCCATCGGTGCTAACAATTCCGTCTCTTTCAGCTGCAAAGCCTAAGCCTTTTAAGTTTTTTTTACTTTTTGGCTTACAAAGAGAGCTTTTCAGAGGTGGTTTCTAATCGGTGGATTAATCAAATTGAGGGACATTCAATGTACCAGGTTGTTCAAAAAATGAAGTTGTTGAAGAAGCCTTTTCGTAAGTTGATGCATGATCAAGGAAAGTTTTTACCACAAAGAAGAATTCAGCCTAAAACACACGGATCCGGAGTCGGAGGAATAAAAAAAAAGAGGCCATATATAAGAAAAGTAAAGAGGGAAAGATGTGTGTATTTTCTAAAGAGAGAAACACACACACTTTATGTTACAAATGATTATCCTCACCCCTCCATGGAAGTATGGAGGGGGTATATATAGGTCAAGACAAGGGAAACTATTCTAACTTAACAATTCTAGTCCCTGCATGTCTTGCCTAATGATAACTAGTGTAATTCCGTATAAGTCGACATATTTTAAGGCTAACAATCTTCCCCCAATATGTGGACATACGGAATTACTTACAACGTTCCTAACAAGTACAAATACAACATAGTAAAATGACATTCAAAGCGCTTTCAATGCTGAAGATGACGTCTTTGTCTTCAAGTCTTGATACTTGTACTCCAGCTTGGATATTCTGTGTCTTTACTTGTTCTGGAACCATTGTAGTATGCATGAGTTGGATTAACTTCCCCCCAAATCATGCAGCATGTCTTTAAAAGCTTTCTTCATAGACTCCTTTTTGGCGAAGTTTCTGAATCAGCTTCCCCCCAAACCAACATCCGTATCTTGAGCAGATTCTTAAACGTTGTTGTAGCTCAAACGATCTTCTAACATTGACATTTACAGTGCACAACGGAATTTTGTAGAAGAATCATCCAATACTTGAAGTACACACTTTATCCCTTTCCCGAAGTTGAAACCGTAGCACCAGAATCAATTAAGATCCGGAAATGCACTTTTCTTCCTCCAGAATAGTGCAGATGTGAATTGCTACACCAAAGTCAACCAAGTCCCGAGTGTGAGCAATTGACATTTAAAGAGTCATCCTTCACGTGTGTACATCTTACATCAACTAATACTGCTTCTATACTGTATCATGACATTCGATCTTGGTGAATATCCGTTTGGGGGAACATGCAAGAGATCAGCAACAAATCTTCTCACGCATGCAGAATACTTCACAAACCATACTAAGTAAAGTAGTATAAACTACTTCCCCCTGGAAGTTGACTTGATTACATCAAAGTATCAAAGTACACGCATTCCCCCATGATGGTTTCAAACTCTCAGAAGCATCATTGACGTGTACGACCATATACACGAGAAGTTCTTGTCATAAGCAACAATCTTGAAAAGTTATGAAAGACATTGAAGAACTTTGAAAGATGTTACTTGGACTGTAAAGTATCATTGACGTTCTGTAGCTTCAAATATCCCGTGAGAATTGCTGATTACATCTCAACCTTTAAACTCTCTGGCTAACTTACCAACCTCGTATTCTGTCGGCTATTGCTGTGACCACTTGGTGAAGTAAACCCGATATACCAAACTTGAAAATGAAGTAAGATTCCCCAAATTTGTTACTTAAGCTTGCACTGTTGTTGATTGAAGAGCGGTGCAGAAGAAAGCCTCTAAGTACCCTATACTCCAATCACAAAGTATATGAAAAGTACAACACCTCTTGAAATTATCCACATCGGCTTCTGCGTGTGACACTGAGTACTACAACGTAACTCCTTTAAGTGATAGCTATGACCCGTGAGTACTACAATGTAACTCCTTACATCGGGTAGAACTAGATAATGCAAGTCTCAATCATAACCTTATACGTTCAACCAAGTCATCAATCGATAGAGGGGGTTTAGGGAAAAGGGGTAGAAAGCAGAAGGAAGTCTCGATGATGAAATAAGTAGACGCCTTCGTGAAACCCACTTCAATCTCAAATAAGTGATACCAAATCAACTCCGTGATCACTTGACATTAAAGTCCAAATCTATAGCCGTTTTGACGTTTTAGTGAATCTTTAATGATCGTTTTAGGAATAAGTGTTGTGTTTGCTTTGGTATTTTTGTTTTGATTATTAGATTCCCAAATTCGGTCATATGCCCAAAATCGGTCACATGCCCACCTGATGCGCGGATCGACCTTACCGGTAAGGTCAAATTTTTTTTCGAGAAATTAGGTATTCAAAACATGGTTTTTCTTTGATAAACTGCTGGCAAGAGTTAGGTAAACCGCTGGATTGAAGTCTAGCAAACCGCTGGCTAATTATGGCAAACCGCTGCCTAGACATTGAGCAAACCGCTACCAGTCTTGGGTAAACCGCTGGATAGATTGTAAGTAAACCGATGGCATAAGTGTAGCAAATCGCTACCATAACTTAGACAAACCGCTACCAAAAACTGGTCAAACCGCTGCCAGTTTAAAGCATCAAACCGCTACGTGATAAACCGCTACCAAAACAGTTTTGGTAAATCACTACCTTCTTTAACCAAACCGCTGGCAACTTAAAATAATCAAACCGCCACCCAATGACACCAAACCGCTACCAAGTTTAAATTTTGGCAGATAACGTTTAGTTTTGACCAAGAAAAAAACTTCAAATCACCACCTGTACTAAACCGCTACTTGAAGGTTTGATCAAACCGCTACATTAGAAATTAGTCAAACCGCCACTTGAAAATGACAAACCTCCACACAAATTTTAGGACCACTAAACCAAACCGCTATGCGTACTTCTTTTGTTTTCTTCCTTGTTTCGACTAGCCAACAAAAAAAAAACTAGTACGCTTGTTGTCCTTTAGCTTATATACGACTACAAAACAAACCTAGGTGTACTATTCTATCCAAACCGCTACTAAG
>BQNB010002152.1:0-90000 GCA_026074375.1 Tanacetum coccineum
AGTATAAGCATTTTAATCAGACAGAGAATATAAATACGAACATGTAGTATCTTTAGACACACACTCTTCGAGAAGTAGATCATAAATGTTTAAAAAATCAGCCTTTTCAGATTCAAGTTCGTCAACCTCTTTTTCAAGGGATTTAACGTACTCTAAATCGTCATGCATTTCTGTTACAAAACAATGACTGTCCAGTATAGTTTTGTCTGAAAGAGGCATTAATAAGGTTTTGATCAAAACTTCCATACTCTTAGCAGTTGGGTTAGGAAATGCACTATTAGTATGATTAGACCAAGTTTGTTTACAAATTGTTCTAAAATGATTGAAGTTGTTTGTCATTTCGTTATAAACTTGTCTACTTTTACTAATGGATTTAGAAACGGGTAGAAAGGACACGTTTTTAGCAATGTTTGGTTTTGTTCTGTTAAACGTTTTTCTCCACATTGTCTTCCTAACTTCTTTAGCGCGTTCCAACTGATCAAGATAGGTTTTGGATGGTGGTTTGAAAGTTTCATAAAGACTGTTTTGATATGTGTAATCATATGGTTTCACTTTGTCTTTATCCAATTTTGATCTACTCTCCTTTTCAAGAGTCACTGTCTCTTCCCCATTGGGGCAAAATCTGTTTGCAGGATCAGAAGTATCATATGGGATCTCATACAAACGAGGCTTTTCAGATTGAGCTATCTTGAGGTACTTTGGATTAGCAAAGGTTGATCTACCATTATACGTTGCGCATTTGGGTGCTAACATGTGAATGGTCTGAATTGACTGATTGCGTTTATAAAGAATTTCATTTAAAAACTTTATTTGTTTGTCCATTTCAATCATCGTGTCAATGTCTTTTCCTTCCTTAACCTTTAAATCCGAAATAACCTTACTTTTCTCTTTGAGTTGACCTTCAAATTGTGACCTAGTTAACAGACTCTTTTTGACTAGCTCATCGTGTTTCTGATTGACAACTGAAATTTCATAGGTTTTAGTTTTTAAACCCTCTTTTTATGTCCAATGTCTTTAAGAGATAATTGTCCTATAGTTTCATATTTAACTTTGTTTGAGTTTTTTAATCATCGTTAGGTCATTAATAGGGCATTGTACTTCTCAAGCTCAGTTGTTTGGTCTGAAGTGCAAATCAGACAAATAACGACTTGTTAGTAGCCTCTCCTAGTGCTCCTACTAGTCTCATTCATGGTTTGTTTGCAACTTTTACCAATCTTGAGTCATTGATGGTTTGCTTTCTTTAATTGCTTTAAAATCGTTTTGTTTTACTCTAGTATCAAGAGTCAAATTAGCAATTAATTAGCCTGCGCTGCACGCTCATAAACACTACAACCGCATTTTTGCATCAACCTGATTATCTTAGTACATATATTTGATGAATACGGAATGACATTGCTATCCTCCTTCTCCAAAACATATGTGTCCATATATGGATTCAGGTTGCTCAGGAGTGTCGTCTCATTATTGGCAACACATCCATTTTTCATTCATGGTTTTGTACCTGTTCCAATGGTGAAATAGTAGAACTGGTTTCTTGCAGGTGAGACCTCCTGTAATCTTTGCCATGTAACTGTAGTGATTCTAATTTTGTTCATCAAATCTCTTAATAAGTGTCTTCTAGCCATCTACTTGCTCAGCTTGAAGTGGAACACCTTGTTCGACTTATTTACAATCATCATCTTCTCCTTGTGATACGGCAGTCTTTAACGCTTTGGCCTCCTGCTTTCCCTGGGCATAGTGTCCAAATCCCTTGAGTATAAAGCACTGTATCCCAATTTTGTGTGCATTACCGGACTGCCTACTGTTTCCCTTGCACACAAGCAACTGTAATCGTCCTTGATCCTAAAATGCGGTCATGACTGATTGTCGTTGTTATACCTTGTGTGTATCTTCAGTTTGGTTCTGGGTTTTTGTGAATTACGAGGTTGTTGTTGGTAGGTTTTTGTACAGCTTTTTGAAAGTACTTGCAAGGAGTGCAAATTCTTTTTCATTTCACTTATCCCTCAGAGCTTGTTCTGGATCACTGTCTTCCTCAGAAACGGACTCAGATTGAGGAGTAACTGGTTTGGCGATCTCTTTGCCTTTGTGTCTGGTAGTCCACACTTGTTCTTGTGGAAGAGATTGATGTCTGATGGTGCATTCGATCTTTGAGGTTTTGGTGCATGATAGTAGTTATCTGAATATGGTTGAGCAGCGCAAGAAGTGCTAACGGATTTGCAATCTTGGCTAATCTCTTAGAACGGATATCATTAACTTCGTTTTGAAACTGCTTCAGAACGTCAAACAGCTTGTGATATGAGACCGTGTCTATTTCCTGTCTCTGCTTGACAACCGTCACAAATCTTGACCATTCTGGTTGAAGTTGTTGAAGAAATTGAACATTCACTTGCATTGGTGAAACTTGCAAGTTGTTCCTTGTCAACTCATTCATCAGTTTATAAAACCGGGAGTAATAAGACTCCATGGATTCTCCATCTCGAGAAGTAAATTTCCCAAATTCCCAAAATAGATTGGTCTTTACATCTTGTACGTTCAACGATTCCCCTTGTTGTAGCCTTTCAATGGCGGTCCACATCTCCTTAGATGTGTTGCATGCATCAACAGTTGAGTAAATTTCATCCCCAATGTTAGCCTCAATTTATTGCAGTCGAAATGGAAGCTCGGTCACTCTACGATGGAGCTTCGGTCTTTATTTAGTTAACGTTGTAAACAGGAAATATCGGGAATCGGGCTCGATAGATAATCTAATATTGTATATGTTTTGGGTTTAATCCCAAAGCAAAACCCGAGCCCGGGTCCTAGTTATATATCCCGCGCGTCACATTAAATGTGTAGGGGTATATATATATTTAGATATTTTCTAAAATATCTAAATATATATATAGATATTTTATTTTACAAAATATCTAGTTTTTCATATATCTAAATTTCTTTTCTCTCTCAACTCTCTCTACTCTCTCTCTATTTCGTCTCTCTCTCTCTTCTCTTTTCTTGTTTTCGTGGTTCGGGTTATGAAGTGGAAGTATTAAACGGGTTCCTACAATTGGTATCAGAGCATTTAAATCAGACAGAGAATGCAAATATGAACATGTAACATCTTTAGACACACACTCTTCGAGAAGTAGATCATATATGTTTGAAAAATCAGCCTTTTCTGATTCAAGTTCGTCAAGCTCCTTTTACAAGGAATTAACAGTACTCCAAATCGTCATTCATTTTCCTTTGTTGTGTTCATGAACAAAACCAATTGACTGTCCTAGTATTAGTTTTGTCTGAAAAGTGGCATTGATCAAGCATTTTGATCCAAAACTTCCTCATAATCTTGCAGTTGGGTTAGGAAATGCACTACTAGTATGATTAGACCAAGTTTGTTGACTAATTGTTATAAAGTGGATTGAAGTTGTTGCATTTCGTTATAAGTAGTCTAATTTTACTTAAATGGATGTAGACATAGGTAGAAAGACCAACGTTTTTTTGTCAATGTTTGGTTTTGTCCTAACCAAACGTTTTCTCACATTGTCTTCTCTAACTGTCTTTAGCGCGTTCCAACTGATCAAGATAGGCTTTGGATGGTGGTTTGAAAGTTTCATAAAGACTGTTTTGATATGTGTAATTATATGGTTTCACTTTGTCTTTATCCAATTTTGATCTACTCTCCTTTTCAAGAGTCACTGTGTCTTCCCCATCGGGGCAAAATCTGTTTGCAGGATCAGAAGTAATCACATATGGATCTCAATACCAAAGGGATTATCAGATTGAGCTTTCTGAGGTTCTTCTGGATTTACAGTTGATCGACATTGATACGTTGCGCATTTGGGTGTAACATGTGAATGTCTGAATGATCTGAGTGCGTTTATAAAGAATTTTTCATTAAAAACTTTATTTGTTTGTCCATTTCACTCATCGTGTCAAATGTCTTTTTCCTTCCTTTATCTTTAAATCCTGAAATAACCTTAGTTTTCATCTTTGAGTGACTTTCAAATTGTGACCTAGTTAACAGACTCTTTTTGACTAGATCATCGTATTTTGTTGACATCTGAAATTTCATGGTTTTAGTTTTTAAACCTTTGTATGTCATATCTTTAATAGCTAATGTCTCTAGAGTGTCATTTAACTTTGTTGGAAGTTTTTTATACTCAATCGTTAGGTCATTATGGGCAGTGTACTTTCAAGCTCAGTCGTTTGGTTGAAGTGCAATCAGGACACTATCCGACTGCTAGTAGCCTCCCCCAGAGCCCTATAGACTCATCAAGGTTAGTTTTGCACTCCTTCAGTTTCTTGAGTCAATGTTACGTCGCTTTCTTTAATTGCTTAAAATGTTTTGTTTCTCATTATCAAGAGTAAATTTGCATTAAATTAGCAAGCAGCATCACGCTCATCAACACACTCTGTCGCATTTGATCAACGTGGATATCATTTAGTACATTATATTTGATGGATCAGACCCAACATAAGGCTATCATCCTTCTCCAAAACATATGTGTCGTTAATGGATTCAGGTTGCTCAGAATGTCGTCTCACGTTGTCAAACACATCATTTTCATCATGGTTTTGTACCTGTTCCAATGGCGTATCAGTAGAACTTGATTCCGCAGGTGAGACCTCCTGGATCTTGCCATGTAATGTAATTTGATTCAATTCTTGTTCTATCAATTCTTCATCCGTGTCCTCTAGCCAATCAGCTTGATCAGCTTGAAGTGGAACACCTTGTTCAGCTTGTTTGCACATCATCATATTCTCATTGTGTTAGGTATCTTTATCCCGATTTGGCTCCTGATTCCCTGGCATAGTGTCAAATCCTTTCAGTTAACGCCACTGTATCCAGGCTTTTGCACTACCGGACTGTCTAATGTTTCCCTAGGCCCCAGATACTGTGACTGTCTTTGCTTCCCAAATGCCTTGACTGAATGGTCATTGTAATACCTTGGTGTGGTATCTTCAGTCTTGTTCGTGGAGTTTGAAGAAGTTTGAAGGTTGTTGTTGGTAGGTTTGGTTAAGCTTCTTAAAATACTTTGCAAGGAGTGCAAGTTCTTTTGCATATCCGTATTCCTCGAGCTTGTCTGGGCATCACTGTCTTCCTCAGAAACTTGGCTCAAGTATTGAGGAGTAACTGGTTTGGCTATTCTCTTTGCCTTTTTGATCGGGTAGTTGCAGTTGTATCGTGGGAAGAAGAATTGCTTGTTGTGGTGCATTCGATCTTTGAGGTACAGGTGCCTCATAGTAGTTATCTGAATTTGGTTGAGCAGCCGCAAGAAGTGCTAATGGGTTTGCACTTCTGGCTAATCTCTCAGAACGGATATCATTAACTTCGTTTTGAAACTGCTTCAGAACGTCAACAACTTGTGGATATTGAGTCCGTGTTATTTCTTGAATTGCTTGAAACTGTCGCAAATCTTGACCATTCTGGTTGTAAGTTGTTGAGAAATGGAACATTCAATTGCATTGGTGACAACTTGCTAGTTGTACTTGTCACCTAATTCATCAGTTTATAAAATCTGTAGTAATAGCTCCATGGATTCTCATCTCTAGATGTAAATTTCCCAAATTCCCAAAATAGATTGTCTTCACATCTTGTAGTTCAACGATTCCCCTTGTTGTAGCCTTTCAATGGCTGTCCACATTTCCTTTGCTGTGGTGCATGCATCAACAGTTGAGTAGATTTCATCCCCAATACCAGTCAAAATCAAGAAAATAGCTTCCTTTTCAGCCAGAAAGTAAAGTCTGTTCTCTGCTGTCATGTTGTGTATTGTCTCAGCTTCTTCATGTGCAGCTACTGGTAAAATGTTCTCTGCTGCTTCAACTGCTGCAATGAGTACGTTCGTAGGCAAATATGGACCGTCAAAGATGCACTTCCTCAGATAGTCACCATTCGATTTAGTGTCAAGGTATCGTAGAAAACGCGAATGCCACTGAGAATATCTCCCTGGTCCAAGCATCGGTGGACGCTCTTTTGAACCAGCTGCCATTATATTGTTATGCATTTGGCTATCTGTGGAGGATGTGTTAACTGGAGTAGACATGATGAATGACTAGTTATGAATTATGAAGTGTGAAAGATTTTGTTGGATCTTAAGTGGATATGATGTGATTAAAGTTGTGGTTTTGTAAGCAATTCACGTTCACGGGATTTTACACGTCTATGATTAAAACCGATAAATGAATTAACGGGATTTTACAGAATCAATAGAAAACCGTGAATGATTGGTTGCGGAATCAGCGGCGAAAAATTCCAAAAAAAACTGAAAAGTGTCAATTTCTCATAGAAAACAAGCTTTTTGGGCCTCGAAAAATCCTTAACCTGCCAAAGGATGGTTACAGCGTGATCCGTCTCGTTTTTCTCTTCGTTTTGAGAGCTCACGGGCCTGAAACGGAGTTACGGATCAAAAGTTATGGCCGTTTTACTGAAACCCTTTTCGTCACACAAAATTTCAAAAAAAATTTCGTTCGGTCCAAAAAAAATTTGCTCGTTCGATCAAAAGTTCCGCTCGTTCGATCACGCTCGTTCGATCACGCTCGTTCGATTACGCTCGTTCGATCACGCTCGTTCGATTACGCTCGTTCGATCACGCTCGTTCGATCGCTGCGATTTGTCACTCGTTCGATCGTAACGTTTTTCCACTCGTTCGATCGATACGTTTTTCCACTCGTTCGATCGCGCTTTTCCACTCGTTCGATCGATACGTTTTTCCACTCGTTCGATCGTAACGTATTTTCTTCACTTTTTTCGTTCTTCTCTTCTTGTTACCCGCGTTTCCAACAACAAAATGAGCCACGAAAAAAGTATTTATGTCGAGTGATGAATCAACCTAGCTGCCGAATTCAATATGCTTACTACACCAAAAAAAAACCACGAAATCCACCCGAGGCGATTGATACCAATTGTAGAAACCCGTTTAATGCTTCCACTTCATAACACGAAACCCGAATCCAAGAAAAGAGAGAGAGAGAGACTCGTGTAGAGAGATGAGAGAGAGTTGAGAGAAAAATAAGAAAAAGAAATTTAGATTAATGAAAAAGATTAGATATTTTGTAAAATAAAATATCTATATATATATTTAGATATTTAGTAAATAGGTTACAGCGTGATCCGTCTCGTTTTTCTCTTCGTTTTGAGAGCTCACGGGCCTGAAACGGAGTTACGGATCAAAAGTTATGGCCGTTTTACTGAAACCCTTTTCGTCACACAAAATTTTTAAAAAAAATTTCGTTCGGTCCAAAAAAATTTGCTCGTTCGATCAAAAGTTCCGCTCGTTCGATCGCGCTCGTTCGATCACGCTCGTTCGATCACGCTCGTTCGATTACGCTCGTTCGATCACGCTCGTTCGATCACGCTCGTTCGATTACGCTCGTTCGGTAGCTCGTTCGATCACTCTTGTTCGATCGCTCGTTCGATCGTCTAGTTCGGTCCGCTCGTTCGATCGTCTAGTTCGGTCCGCTCGTTCGATCGATACGTTTTTCCACTCGTTCGATCGTAACGTATTTTCTTCACTTTTTTCGTTCTTCTCTTCTTGTTACCCGCGTTTCCAACAACAAAATGAGCCACGAAAAAAGTATTTATGTCGAGTGATGAATCAACCTAGCTGCCGAATTCAATATGCTTACTACACCAAAAAAAAAACCACGAAATCCACCCGAGGCGATTGATACCAATTGTAGAAACCCGTTTAATGCTTCCACTTCATAACACGAAACCCGAATCCAAGAAAAGAGAGAGAGAGAGACTCGTGTAGAGAGATGAGAGAGAGTTGAGAGAAAAATAAGAAAAAGAAATTTAGATTAATGAAAAAGATTAGATATTTTGTAAAATAAAATATCTATATATATATTTAGATATTTAGTAAATAGGTTACAGCGTGATCCGTCTCGTTTTTCTCTTCGTTTTGAGAGCTCACGGGCCTGAAACGGAGTTACGGATCAAAAGTTATGGCCGTTTTACTGAAACCCTTTTCGTCACACAAAATTTTTAAAAAAAATTTCGTTCGGTCCAAAAATTTGCTCGTTCGATCAAAAGTTCCGCTCGTTCGATCACGCTCGTTCGATCACGCTCGTTCGATTACGCTCGTTCGATCACGCTCGTTCGGTAGCTCGTTCGATCACTCTTGTTCGATCGCTCGTTCGATCGTCTAGTTCGATCGCTTGTTCGATCCGCTCGTTCGATCGCTCGTTCGATCACGCTCGTTCGATCGTCTAGTTCGGTCCGCTCGTTCGATCGATACGTTTTTTTCACTCGTTCGATCGATACGTTTTTCCACTCGTTCGATCGCGCTTTTCCACTCGTTCGATCGATACGTTTTTTCACTCGTTCGATCGTAACGTATTTTCTTCACTTTTTTCGTTCTTCTCTTCTTGTTACCCGCGTTTCCAACAACAAAATGAGCAACGAAAAAAGTATTTATTCCGAGTGATGAATCAACCTAGCTGCCGAATTCAATATGCTTACCACACCAAAAAAAAACCACGCTATCCACCCGAGGCGATTGATACCAAGTGTAGGAACCCGTTTAATACTTCCACTTCATAACCCGAACCACGAAAACAAGAAAAGAGAAGAGAGAGAGAGACGAAATAGAGAGAGAGTAGAGAGAGAGTTGAGAGAGAAATAAGAAAAAGAAATTTTGATTAATGAAAAAGATTTTTTTTTTGTAAAATAAAATATCTATATATATATTTAGATATTTAGTAAATATCTAAATATATATATATACCCCTACACATTTAATGTGACGCGCGGGATATCTGAACTTCTAGACAGACAGATAAATGAGATAAGTGTAAAACAAGACTAGTGTATAATGATGTCCCAACCTCCCTATACTGGAATATTTATGCCACCTAAAATCTTGAATTTAGTTTATCCTATCTAGATGATTTGTTGATGAGAATGATTCAGTTAGTGAGCTATAGTTAATTGAAAAGCCAATATTGAGACTAATGAACCTAAGACTTCTAGGAAAGAAAATGGAGCCCCAATTATTGAGGAATGGGTATCTGATAGTGATGAAGAAAATGTACCTAAGGTTAAAATAGTTAAGATGTTTAATAAACCTAGTTTTGTTAAGATAAGCTTTGTTAAGTCTACTAAGAAAATAAAATCTCCTAGGAAAACATCAGTTGATAAAAATAGGCAAAACACACCTAGTCCTAGAGGAAACAAGAGAAACTTGAAAGTTTTTTTTTTTTTATTTTATTTAATGTTTTTTTTATTTTAAATTTAATTTTTTTTTTTTTTAAAAATTTTTTTTGTGGTTGTGTTGTGTTTGTTAAAACATTTCTAACAGATGTCTCAAAAATTAAGAAGTAATTTTGAGATGTTCAACAAAGCTTGTCATGTGTGTGGCAGTTTTGAACATTTAAGGAAAGATTGCAATAACTGGTATAATAATCAAAGGTTTGAAAACCCAGTTTGGACCAATGTTCAAAGGGTGAACAAACAAAATTTCTCTAAACTAACTCACCCCAGTCCAAAAAGGAACATGGTTCCAAGAACAGTCTTAACTAGGTCTGGCCTAATTTCACTCCATACTGCTAGACCAGTTAATATTGTTCAACCAAGAACAACAGTGAATAATGCAAGACACATAAAAATGTTATTAATAATGCATATTCAACTGCTAGAAGGCCTTTTTAACAAACTAAAAGCAACTAATAACAGTAGTTTTACTAAAAAGGTTAATATTGTTAAGGGAACAAGGGTTAATACTGATAGGCCAAAAGTAGTTCTTAGTGCAGTTAAGGGAAACAAGGGAAATGTTGTTAAGGCCTCAGCATGTTAGGTTTGAAGACCAAAGCACAAAGTTTTAGACCATGTCTCTAGAAAAAATGATGCATCAATGTCCTTTAAATTTTTTGACTATATTGATGCACAAGGCAGATCTAAGTCAGTAATGGCTTGGGTCCTCAAAAGAAACTAATTTTCCTACCATTATGTGTTGGGAAATCCACAATAAGATTTGAAAGATAAATGAGTGATTGACAGTGGATGCTCTAGGAACATGGTAGGAAACATATCATATCTTAAAGATTATGAAGAAATTGATGGAGGATTTATTGCCTTTGCAGGTAACTCTAAAGGACGGAAATTACTGGGAAAGGTAAAATAAGATCTGGTAAATTGAATTTTGAAGATGTGTATAATGTGTGACAAGAAGAATAATGTTCTTTTTACTGATATTGAATATGTTGTTCTATCTCCAGACTTTAAGTTAACTGATGAAAGTCATGTTTTGCTTAACGTTCCTAGAAAGGATAACATGTACAGTGTTGATTTAAAGAATGTTGTTCCTTAAGGAAGGATAACATTGTACAATGTTGACTTAAAGAATATTATTCCTCAAGGAGGTCTCACTTGTCTCTTTGCAAAAGCCACACCAGATGAATCTATTCTTTGGCATAAGAGGCTTGGACATGTAAATTTCAAAACAATGAATAAACTGGTAAAGGGAAACCTTGTAAGAGGTTTACCTTCAAAACTTTTTGAAATTAATCAAAATTATGTTGCTTGTCATAAGGAAAAGAAACACAGAGCTTCTTGTAAGACCAAAAACAGACAGTCAATCAACCAACCATTACAAATGTTGCACATAGTATTTGTTTGGTTGGGCCCAACATTTGTAAAGAGTTAATGAAACAGATGTACTGCCTAGTTTGACACAGATGAATTTTATTTATGTTTAGTTGGGTTTTCTTTTTACCACTAAGGAGAAGCAAGTGAAAATTCTTAAAAACATTCTTTACACGGCACTAGAAAATCTAAAGACCAAAAGGTGAAAGTGATTAAATTGACAATGTGGAACTAAATTCAAGATATGGTCATGAATCATTAATGGTATTAAGAGGGAATTTCGTGTTTCTTCTAGACTCCAACCTACTCAAAATGGAGTAGCAGAAAGGAAAAATAGGACACTAATAGAGGCTGCTAGGACTATGCTAGCTGATTCAAAATTGCCAACAACTTTCTAGACTGAAGCAGTTAATACTGCTTGTTATGTCCAAAATAGGGTGTTAGTTATCAAGCCTCATAACAAGACCCCTTATGAACTTTTTCTAGGTAGAAAACCTGCCTTAAGCTTCATAAGACCATTTGGGTGTCCTGTTACAATCCTTAATACCATAGATCACCTAGGTAAATTTAATAGAAAGGCTGATGAAGTGTTCTTTGTAGGATACTCTACCAATAGTAAAGCATTCAGAGTATTCAACAGTAGAATTAGGATAGGTGAAGAGAACCTGCATGTTTAGTTTAGTAAGAATACACCTAACATTATAGGAAATGGACCAAATTAGCTTTTTGATATTGATGCACTAAGAAAAGTCAATGAACAAAATAGCCAAGTTTGTTTGCAGGGAATCAATCTAATGGTAATGCAGGTACAAAAGCGTTGTAATGATCAGTTAAACGCTAGAATTGAGACAAAGTACCTGCAAAGATTACATTCTACTCCCAATGTGGCCTGCTAATCCACTATTCTCTCAAGATTCAAAGAGTTCTCCTGATGGTGGATTCAAACCATCAGGGGAGGAGGAAAAAAAGGATGCTGAAGATCCAGAGAATGAAAGTGGAAATCTAACTGAAGGGAAAGATAGTAAGGCTCCAAGTAATAAAGAGCCAAGAATTAATCAAGAAAAGGATGATAATATTAATAGCACTAACAATGTTAATGCTGTTAGTTCAACTGTTAATACTGTTGGCTGAGAAGTTAATACTGTTGATCCAAAAACAAGCATTGAACTTCCAAATGATCCAAATTAATGCCTGCATTGGCAGATATTTTTTATTCAATGAAGCTGAAGATGTTGTGCAGAGGCTGACTGAACAATTTAAATACATTTTCCCAATCATCTATATACTAACTACCAGAATGCCAAGAAACATTCCAGTTGTAAACAAAATATGGAGATTTGAATTCAGCACCTTAAACTAGAAGGATGACAAAGAGTGTGACTGAACAAGCTATGTTTAAGTCAGTGCAGCAGAGGACCAACCATAAAGACTTTTAGAATTGTCTGTTTGCATGTTTCTTATCACAAGAAGAGTCGAAGAAGGTAATTCAAGCATTAAAAGATCCAAGCTGGTTAGAAGCTATGCAAGAGGAGCTTCTGCAGTTCAAGTTACAACAGGTTTAGACCTTGGTGGATTTACCTAAATGGACAAAGGGCCATTGCGATACTAAATATGTGTAGCAGTAAATAAGAAAGATTAAAGAGCATTGCGGATAAGAATAAAGAAGATTGTTTTGCATATGATACACACAAGAAGAAGGAATAGACTATGATGAGGTTTTTGCTCCAGTTGCCATAATTGAAGCAATTAGGCTATTTTTAGCATATGCCTCATTTAAAGACTTTGTGGTGTATCAGATGGATGTCAAGAGTGCTTTTCTGTATGGAAAGATCAAAGAATAAGTCTATGTTTGTCAACCACTAGGATTTGAAGATCCAGACTTCCCTGATAGAGTATACAAAGTAGAAAAGGCACTTTATGGATTGCATCAAGCTCCTAGAGCTTGGTATGAAACCTTGTCAACTTATTTGTTGGACAATGGGTTTCAGAGAGGAAAGATAGACAAGACTTTGTTTATCAAAAGGGACAAAAGTGATATTCTGTTAGTTCAAGTATAATGTTTGATATATCATTTATTTGGGTCAACAATGTAGATAAGATGTGTACTGAGTTGAGAAGACATGATGCATAAGAAGTTCAGATAGTATATTCCTAAAGGAGAAATCAACATGTTTTAGTAGGTCTGCAGAGAAGCAGAAGGAAGAAGGGATTTATTAGTCAAGACAAGTATTGTGATGAGATTTTGAATAAGTTTGGTTTTAGTGATGTCAAGACAGCAAGAACAACCTATGTACCCTCAAAAGGCTTTGCTCAAAGATGAAGATGTTAAAGATGTAGATGAACTTTATATAGATTCAATGATTGTTCGTTTGATGTATCAAACTTCCTTTAAGGCCTGATAATATGTTTGCAGAATGGTGCATATTCAAGAGATTCCAAGTCAATCCTAAATTTTCACATCTTATGATTTTGAAAAGAATCTCTAGATACTTAAAAGGTCAACAAAAGTGGGCCTTTGGAATCTTAAGGAGTCACCTTTTGGATTTGTTGTGCATATACTGACATTGACTAATCAGGAGCTACGTTTAGATGGGAAATCCAAAATAGGAGGTTTGTCAGTTCCTTAGGGTGTGTTGATTTTCATGGCAATGCCAAGAAGTAGATAAAGTAGCTAATTCTAAAACTGAAGCTGATTATTATAGCTGCTTCCAATTGTATGGACAAGTACTTAGGATCCAAAATCAATTGCTAAGATTATGGATATAACTTATGCGACAAAGATTCATATTGATAATGAGATGTACTATTGCATAGTGAAGAACCCTGTTATTTCACTCAAAGCACAAAGCACAATGAGATTAGTCATACACTTAATTATAGATCCCAATGAGAAGAAGCTTACTCACATGGATAAAGATACACACAGATTAGAATGTTTACAAATTGCTGCACTACAGCCATTTGATGATTAGCAGATTTTATATACGATTGCAATTAATTGGAATGCTTAACCTCTGATTAATGATTGAGGGGAGTTTATTATGTTCATATGCAGCGTATTATACACAAATGTAGATTGGAAAGAATGCAAAAGGTTACTAAGATATGGAAATTGGAGTAAGTACTATAACTTAAAAGTTTCTGTTGTTAATATAAATTAGTGATGCAAGTTTATACTTAATACTGAGCTTATGTTAATGCTATTAGTTTAACAACTACCGTTAGGTATAATTTATAACTATGAGATTGAGAGAATAGTGAGTCTGAAAAATAAAAGAGAGATGTGTGAAACAAAAATAGAACGAGTGACTTTGTGCGCTAAAAGAATTGAGAGATATAGTGAGAATAAAAACAGAAAGACAGCTTATGGGAATCAAAATTAATGATGGAAATGCTTTTTGGAACGAAATTAGAGTTAATGCTGGTGACGTCAAAGTTAATGTGCTAGGCATACACTTACTACATACTGCCAGTGATAGTTAATGCTGCAACTTTGCATAAACTTAACTACTCCTGGGTAAGTAAATGCCTGCCGGAGGTCATACTTACTACTATGCTGGTCTAATAACTTACTGTGATTCACAGTAATGTGATAGGCTTTAACATAGTACTAGCTAGTTCAATTTAATGTTGTAGAGAGGTGATTACAAAAATACTTCGATTAAGGGTTACACATTCAATCACAATAATCGATTTTAAATCCTTGTTATACCCTCTATCATAAACTCCTAACATTAATTTTCATTGTTAATCTCATCAAACCCAACATCCAATGGCTGCCTAGAAGTTCGCAAGTTCAACGACAACAAGTCGTATCTTAGATAAACCCACTGAAAGTGATGGATTCGAGCAAATTGTGGATTTTTTGAATGCACATCCTATCAAATATGCATTAACGGTTAATCCCACAATCTATACTGCATGTATTGAGCAATTCTGGCTACTATAAAGTGAAAACGTCTAATGGAAGAAGATGCAGATACAAGCCCTACTATAGATAAGAAGAATGTGATCATCATTGAGACAAGTATAATAAGGATCTTTCAACATTGCTGATGAAAATTGTAACTAAATGTCTACCTAATGCTACAATTTTTGCAGAAACTGGAAAGAAGGAGTATGAAAATCTTACACAAAGCTTACATCTATAAAGCTTTCTTTTCACCTCAATGGAAATTTCTTATCCATACAATTCTGCAATGCCTTAGTGCTAAGACTACTGCTTGGAATAAATTTAGTAGCACTATGGCCTCTACTATCATCTGTCTTGCCACAAACCAAAAATTCAACTTTTCCAAATACATTTTTGATAATATGGTAAAGAACTTGGAGGGTGGGGTTAAATTTCTAATGTAACTGTAGAAACTAGAAGGGGGGGTTGAATAGTTTTACCGTTAAATAAGCGTTTTAAAAAGTTTGCTTATGAAATTGTTTGATTCGAGATGTATTGGTCAAACAACCAACAATATGAATGCACAACTAAACTAACTAATAATGCAAGTAATAATAAAGAGATAAAGAAAAACGATCAAACCACAGACAGCGCGAGATTATAGTGTTCGAGACAACGCAGCGACCTCTGCTTTCGCTACTCTACTAATCTCCCCTAGCACTCCACTACACATAATTCACTATGTCAACAAGCTCCTTTAGGCGGAGAAATACCATTTACACGTTGCTTACATGTCTATTCACACCGACACTAAGCTAGATGTCATTCCTAATCTTACAGAACTAATCTAAGACTTCACAAAGACTTCAAAACTCACAAATCTACACTCTTGTATTTGACACACAATTCCAAATCAACACTAATATACAATCTACACATATTGGATCTTACACTTGACACATTAACACACACAACAACACAAAATAAATCTTAGAAGAAGAAAGAAAGAAAAGATCACTTGACAACAATTCGTATGTAGGAATAATACTATGAAGAATGTTCTTCTCTTGCACTTGATTAGAAGGTGAAGAAGGGAGAAGAAAGAATAAATCACTTAAAACAAAATCAATGATATTTTTATGTTCAGATTATGTGTTTTAGAAAGGAAATAAGAAGTAGAGCAAACTAATCTGAATTGAATTTTTTTGGCAAGAGTAAGTCTGATTTGAATGTGGTGGCCAGAATTTTATAGTGGGACAAAAATGTACCGTTACTACTAGTGGCGGTTACCTTCCCCTCCGGCGCCCCATATATAATAAGAGGGGCCGCCTACTAACTCCGCTCCCTTTTTTTCCTTTTGTTGTGAATGTTGTATCTGTTCTGGAACCTTCCATTTGGGGGGGGGGGGAATTTGAAATTCAAATTTAAGTTTTAAATAAAACATTTCTTTTAATTAATCAAAAATTTTGCTTTTATATTTTTATAAAACATTTTTGTGGAAGTATAAGATTTAAGAAAAAAATTATTTTATTGATCACTAATCATGTTTAATGATTTGTTTATCCATACCTTAAGTGATTAATCATAGAAATAGAATTTTATGATTATTAATTTATCAACGTTTAATTTTATCGTAAACGTTTTCATATTTGTTATTATCAAATCATTGATAGTCAAAAAATAATAAATAACGTTTGGTACATTAATTTGTAATAACAATCTCCCCTTTTTGATAATGACAAAAATATAAACTACATTTAGGTATAAATTAAAGGTTTATAAATTATTAATGAGTTTAAATTCTACTTCTCCCCTATTGTAGAACCCAAAAAGGTTGAGGACGGGATTGAGTATGAGGAGATAGAAGTCGACGATTAAATACTCCCTCCTTGATTAAGCTCCCCCATTGTTCGGGCACAAGGGATCGCGAATCTACTATAAATATTGTTGCTACAAAACAAGATTAGAGGTACAAGTGCAAGCAAACATAGCATGACAAATATCTTAAAGATTCAATCCACACATTTTGAAGCATAAATAAAGTTCATTGAAATACATAAATAAACCATATATAGTCACAAGGACAATATATATGAATACAAGCATACATAATCAAACTTAAAGACATAACATAATTAATCATCTAATGAGATTAAACTATAATGATTCCATGACTTCCAAAGAAGATAATTTCAAGGAAGGCTGGTAGTGATGGATGATGGAAAAAAAGAGTTGCGACGGGCCCAATTCAGAGAGATTTAATTTCGGTTAAGGACATCTTTTAAAGTATTGAAAGCTTTTCAGAGTACCCAAGCAACAATGCCAAAAAGTCCTATGAAAAGTTGACGTTGGACAAGGAAAACGATGGTGAGTGGATGGTGTAGAGGAAGGTGAAATGACAAGTTAATTCGATTGCCATGTTGATATATGGAATCAATAAAGAATTTGAAAGGTGTAGAAGTTCATGCAAACGAGTTTCATAAAGATTGGAATAGAAGTGTGTATTGTAAGGAAATAGGATGTAAGATTTGTGAGTTAGAGAGGGTGGCATAAAAGAGAGTTATCAATGAATTTGTATAGATTGTTGGAGCATGTAGGTGAGAGAGATTTTGGAGATAAAGGATGTGAGTATGGGTAAAGAAATTGAAGTTGTCTCCAAGAATCAATGATTGATTTGTAAGACTTTTCACCATAGTTTCTAGGAGAAGACATATTTGAGGTGATAAGAGTAGTGGTGAAGAGGGTAATGTTTATATAGGAGAGTATATGTCAAAGCATGAAAAGCCTAAGTATTGAGTGTAATAAAGTGTTTTTGATGAGACTTGGAAATGACATCCTTTTAAGAAGATGGATTGGTCAACCGGTACAGAAAACGAGAAAAGACATCAAAGAAACATGTTGGCTGGTAGGCCGTCCGCTAACCTTAACCAGTTAGGCGGTCCCATAATATATCAAAGGGGCCGCCCAATCATTTTAAATGAGGCCGATTTAATGGTTATTAATTATTATTTTTTATAAAGTTAGTCTTTTGTGTTTGAAATTATAAGAACATTGGTTTGAAAGGGGTGGTAGTGATATCTCCATTTCATCAAAAACATACAACCTAAACAAATGCTATATAAAAAGAGAGCATGCAATAAGATTCAAGTAGATCATATACAGGTAATTTCAACTAAGTTCATATAAGCAGGCAGGAGATCATGACATAGATATATTGGTTGCACTAACATAAGAAATAGTTGCAAATGTAAAAGACAGCATAATCATAATACATATTTAATGTAATAATCAAGACAAATCTCAACTAGTATTTGAATCAATACTTGAGTCTTTATCGGAGGATATGTAGACGATGGATTGAAGATGAGTGGGATGAACCCATGGTTTCATGGATCCCTAATATGTTTTGTATTTTGGATTACGGAGATGAGGGTTGGTGTTGTAAAATGTGTTTATATAGATGACTAAAATGATTCCCTATGGTATTGGAATATTAGGTGATATTAGAATACTGTTTCGATTCTTTTAATTAGAAAGTATGCGAAATTGAATGGAGTGCTAGTTAAGATGCAATACATCATGTGACATGATGATTTTTGCCAAAAAAAAAAGAAGAAAGGGTGAGTGTAGTTTTGAGTACCAACCAGCATTTTTCTGAAATGATTTCATTCAAGATCTAAGTCAACACGAAGTTCTTCTTTGATAATTTTGTTTTGGAAAGTGGATTGGTCCAATATTGTTAGGGATTGAATAATTGCTTTTGGATGTTGGGAATATAGTTTTTAAAAGTGAGGGAAAGAGTTATATTCATTCTCAAAGATTAAGAGATGAGTCTTACGGAAGTAAGAACATTGACCTTGATATGGAATGGAGATAATTGACGGCGAATAGATACAAAATGAGTATCTAAAGAACCTTCAATGCCAGTAAATTTGACAAAGGTGTTTTGATAGTTTTCCATGATTAATTCCAATGATGAGACAAATTCAAGTAGAAAATCTAGGACAAATGACCTCATGTAGCATATATATTTTGTGAGGTTAATGATTTCAAACATTGTTTTTAATTTTACTTATTTGGGATTGATATCAGGTTCAACAAAACACGACGACCTTCGTGAATACCTCTTACATTTTGCTAAATTTTTGAATGATGGGTTTTACAAACATTAGGTATGTAGGAATCATTTGAGATTATGTAAAGTATGATATATGTGTGGCGAAGGTTCGTCTTCAAACTATTTCACCAAAAAGTGTAAATAAAGTTCATTTTAGTAAGGTTCCCATCCCAAACACTATGTCTAGTGTGTGTCTATATGTAACAAATATGGAGTAACGATTAACTCGACCTATACATAAAATCTTAAGAGTTAATTCAAACGCTCCTTAGTTTGATTTTGCTCAACCAAACAAGTTGAAAAATACATATGAATTATGCATCTCGAAATTTGTTGATGAGATCATTATGCATGTGTTTGAAAACGGTTTTGGGTTGTATTAAAAATGCAAAACAACAATTTTATTGTGTTCCTAACGTGAGTGATTTTGTAAAATGAAATTTGGGTTTCGGTTAAAAAGAAATAATTTTTCCCGAACAAACCCTATCAATGTATGCAAATCCTATATCTACGGAAGCATTTTTAGTTATACATTGATCTTAGTGTTTTAATTGAACAAATATAAATAAAAATGAAAATACCCAATTTCATTTTGGTGTTTCAATCATGAACCCTAGACTCAAAATGAAAGAAAAGGTTGAAATGACTTATAATTGATTAACTAAGATGTTAGGAAATGATTATTGATGGATGATTTGAACGTCAATTAAGTTTTAATGGTCGAATTTGAAGTTTTTTTGTGAGATTGGGTGTGTTCGTCCAATGTCGCTGGTAAATGGAGTGTTTTGTTATTGTGTTTTGAAAATTTTGGTTACAGGTGTAAAAATTTTGTTTTCTCTGAAGGCGGTCCGATACTCCTGGCGGTCCCTATTATATATAAGGGGCCGCCTATATGGGGGCCGCCCCAAGCATTGATTTCCTGACTTGTTAATTTGTTTTGACAAATAAATTACCTAGATGAGTGACAATTTAACTTTGCATTTCGCAAAATTTAAATGTTTTTGTAGTACTTCGGAGAAGAATTTAAGTTGTCACGGACACGAAATGGACATCAAGACTAGATTGAGACAGAAGAAAGAGATGTCTAACTTAATATGATTTAATGAATGTGTTTCCATCATTCCTAAACCAAGACGTAGATAGTTAAACAATTCATGTTTAAGGGGTTTAGTGAGATTGTCGGCAATGTTGTCGACGGACTATAATTTTTCGATAGATGTATGTCCTTTTTGAACATTATCAAGGAGGAAGAGGTGACGAATTTCGATGTGTTTGGTACGAGAGTGTTGCACCGGGTTTTTGCTAAGGTCAATACGCCGCCTTTATATTGTCCGCACATGATAGGAATTCGTACCGAGTCGTACGTCGAAGTCGATGAGACTTGTTTCACTCCATAGTGCTTTTTGACATGCCTTTCCTTCGCGCTTACGTATCGGCTTCGGTAGTGATATATTAAGAGCGTTTTGTTTTCTTCGAGAACCAGATGTCAATCAACATCCCAACGAATGTACAAATACAGCTAGTGCTCTTTTCGATCCACATAATCTCCCTCTGATCATAGTCACATATACACGTTTCGATATTTCGGTCCCCCTAGGATACCATAATCCAAGTGTGTAGTGCCTTAATGTATCAGAAGATACGTTATCCCGCTTTAGGTGAGAGGTTTTGGGAACCTCTTGGAAGTGGGCACAAAGGCAGACACTAAACATGATATCGGGCCTACTTGCCGTTGGGTATAGTAAACTACCTATCATGCCACGATACTTGGTACTATCTACCGACTCACACTCTTCATCTTTCATGAGTTTTATTATCCGGAAGGGACTGGGGTTTTCATTGGTTTAGACTCTTCTAGACCAAATTTCTTAAGCATTTCTTTAATATACTTAGATTGATTAAAGAAAATACCATCTTCCATTTGTTTTATTTGTAATCCAAGGAAGAAGTTAAGTTCACCCATCATGCTCATCTCGAACTCGTCATGCATGATTTTGGCAAATTCATCACACATGTCTTGACAAGTCGAACCGAATATAATGTCATCGACATATATTTGAACAATGATGAGATTTGAACTTTTCTTCTTAGTAAAAAGAGTGTTATCTACCATTCCCATTTTATATTCATGTTTAATAAGGAAGGCTTTTAATCTATCATACCAAGCTTTGGGTGCTTGTTTAAGACCATATAAAGCTTTCTTTAATTTATAAACATGATCCGGTTTTTCGAAATCAATGAATCCTGGAGGTTGTGCCACGTATACCTCCTCATTGATAAAACCGTTCAGGAATGCACTTTTTACATCCATTTGGAATAGTTTAAAATCTAAGGCGCAAGCATAAGCTAATAATATTCTAATGGACTCAAGTCTAGCAATCGGGGCATAAGTTTCATCATAATTGATGCCCTCTTGTTGGTTGTAGCCTTGAGCAACTAACCTAGCCTTATTTTAAGAAAAAATACCGTTCTCGTCTAACTTATTTCTAAATACCCACTTAGTTCCTATGATTGTCATATTCCTAGGTTGAGGAACTAACTCCCAAACGTCGTTAGCAACGAATTGATTTAATTCTTCTTGCATGGCGACTATCTAACTTTCATCTCCTAATGCTTCATTCACATTCTTAGGTTCTATAGTTGATATAAAACAAAAGAAGTTACTTTGGTTTTGGGCTTGTGACCTAAGGGTTCTTTGGTTAAGGTTTCCTATGACATTTTCTAATGGGTGGTTCCTAGATTCCTTAATTCCTTAATATTGACTATTTCCATCTCAATTCTCTAATGTTTCATCCTCAACAATATTTCTAGGTTTTTCTTTTCGGATTTCCCTAATAGCATTCTTCTTCATTCTAGATGAATCATCCACCAAGGGTGATGTTATTAGCGGGTGGGAGGAGTTTCATCGAATTCACGTTAGTGATTTTCGATTTTCCTAGTTGTGTTTATAAAAGAATGATATAGGCTTTATATTTTGGGTAGTAACCTGAAAGACACCTTCGTATGACTTGGGTCAAACTTGGTAGGTAGTCTTTGTGTTTAATGATGCACTTGCTTCCAAACACTCTAAATAGTCAGCAGTAGTAGGTTTCCTACTCTCAAGATTTTTTAAGGTGTTTTTTCCTAGAATGGCTCTAATTGGATTCGGTTGAGGAGATTGTTGAAGTATCTCGGCGTTACACCCAAAACTTTTATGGTAAACGATTGATCATTCCACATAGTCCTACTCATTTCTTGAAGTGTCCTCTTTTCCTTTTCGGACCTCGCCTTTTGATTGAGGAGTGCGTGGAGCCGTGAAGTTATGTGAATAACGTTGGCATTACAAAATTCCTCCATTTGCACCTCTTATCAAAACTCTCTAACGTGGTCGGTTTTATTGTCTCTATTGAACAACCTAATTGGTTTTGGATTTTCCTACTAAATATTTCAAATTGATCGAAGTAAGCTTTGGTTTTATCCTTATATGAAATCTAGTCCACGTTATAACTTGAGTAGTCATCTATATGAATAGGGTGTAACGGTTTCCTCAGTAATCCGTCGGCAGATGGACAGAGGAGTACCATATGGAGAAGTTATAAGCATTAGGTCGTTGAGGAATACATTCTTAGCTTTGTGCATAGCGTGAGCTTTAATGTCTTCCCATTTAACAAGCATCGCAAAGATTGTTGATCAAATTAAGCTTAAGGTAGAGTTTCTAAACTAATTCCTTAGAGGCCAACGAATTGATGAGATCGCATATTTGCATGTCATTATCTCCTATTGCCACAGGTGGAATGTTCATCATCGTGTTAGACAAATTTGATCCTTTGGCTTATATTCCTAATTCATCACATATAGCTTTTTCCTAATAACTCTAACTATGGACTTTAACGTTCCTTAGTGATTTCTCTATCATATTCAGAGGAAAGCTTTCTCTACACTTTTGTACATATTTGTCCTATAGCTTAGTAAATTAAATCCTTGTTATCACAGTGTTTACATTATCTATTCGAGAGTGTCATTAGAATTCGTTATTTGCCAATGATGTTTCATGAAGATTACTACCAAAAAAGCGTTACTCCATTGTAATGCAGAGTTTCTTTGCTAAGTAGGACGGAAGTAGCTTTTAAGTGCCTAGTCTATGTCTAGAGCATCGCTATCCTTGTCCATTCGTTCGGGCTCCAAGTCGGGACCCTCCAAGGCAAATCTATTTATTAAGACAATTAACCTTAAATCCATCTGTCCCAATATTCTCTGGGTCCAAAGTTGTTTGTGCCAAACATCCTTGCATTTGATGCAACTGGTTGGGATGTGAGAATGGATGACACGTTTCTTTGGGCATGTAACTTGGCGTGAAAGTTGTTCCAATGTTACTGGAAATCCATGCAGGTTGGTTTGTTGGACCAACATGTCTTTTTGTTGCGGCCGTTTTAGGACGGAAAAAATTATTTTTGACTCTTTAGGAGGTGGGAGTTTTTGATCTAATAAATTGAGTTTTGAAATCCAAATTCGGGTTTAGTTAATGGCTATTAGGATTGTTAACTTCATTTGTCATTAGATAGGAACTTTGACTTTGTTTACAATTATGTGTTTTGGTCTAGGACCTAAAATAGATTTTTGAAAAGACACAGTTTTCTCAGATACAGGCGTTGTTGGTGGCGGTCCCATATTTATTTTGGGGGCCGCCTGAAACATTTGAAGGGGGGCCGCCATATTTATGGGACCTCCATCAGGAGACCATCTTTTTTTCTGAGAACTTTTTCATCATCTTCTTCACCGCTATCGCTCCAAGAACCTCTAATGAATGCTCTTTGGTTCTTGTCTCTTGGTGGTTTTGGATATTCTCCAATAAGATGATTTGGATCTCCGCATCTAAAACACTTCCTTTCACTTTTACCGTTCTTGTCATCTCGGTTTCTTTGAAAGGTCTTTTTGTCATTTCTAGGTTGTCTTACAAATCTACCTCTTCTCTTGAAGAACTTCTTGAAGTCTCTAACCGCCATGGCGTATTCTTCGTCTTCACTTTCGGAAGTCGAACACTCCTCATCACTAGTTTCTTTCTTTGCCTTTAAAGCAAGAGATTTTCTTTCTCCCTTATCTTTGACTATTTCAGAATCTTTCTTGATGATCATCTCATGAACTTTGAGATTCCTGATGAGTTCATCAAGTGACAGTGATGTTAAGTCTTTTGACTCTTCAATCGTCGTGACCTTTACTCTCCATCTATTTGGAAAAAAAGGACCATAAGTATAATTAGACACTTCGTCTTTATTGTTCCACTAGCTAGGATCAAATTGAAGTTATCAGATGTCCCTTTCATTATTACAACCTTCTTTTTTGATGTCAAAGACCCCCACCAATAACTAAGATTGCTCGGGGTTGGATAATCTATCAAATGTTGATTAAGTATGAAGAATATAGGTAGTTTAAGAATCGATAATCGTTGGTTCCTTATAGTCATTTATTTTGTTTTTTTAGAAAGAGAACTCTGGTTCCCTCACCTTTTAGCATTCTGCGGCCTTTATATAAATAGAATATAAAAAAGATATCAAATTAAAGTACCCTTAGAGTAGGGCGAAAGAAAGTATTTTCCGCTGATGCAGGCCTATTTGGCAGTCAAACCACTGTCTTTGTTCCTCACCCTCTTTCCAATCAAATATATTCTAAGGTGACCGTTAGGATGTAGAGCCCTAAAAAACTTCCTAACATAATTCTTGCTAGAATAGCCTTCATCAAGAGCTTTTGGACTAGTAATAATAGTATTAAATCTAGCAAAAGCACTATCTATAGATTCGTCTTCAGAAATGACGAATTGTTCATATTGTTGTACCAAAAGGTCGATCTTGTTATCTTTGACTTGGTTATTACCTTGATGGGTGATTAACAAAGTTTTCCAAATTTCTTTTGCCGTATTACACATGAAAATTCTTTCATATTCTTTTCTTGGCAAAGCATTGTAAATAACCATTTTGGCTTCGTTATTTTTCGCAAGCCTCTTTTTAAGATCATCACTTTGTTTTTCAAAAGGGATAACCTCATCTAATTTGGTTTCCGGATTTTGTTGAATAGGTTGAAAATCACCGTTAGTAATAACATGCCAAAGATCAAGATCTTTTGATTTAACATATGTTTCGAATCTATTTTTCCAATAAATAAAACTATCACTTTCAAAAAGTGGTGGTCTTTGCATGGATTGCCCTTCTAGATATTTGTCGGAATCCATAGATCGATCCAAGCTTTAAAATACAATATATTTTAAAAATCTTGAGTGACCTCGGCTTCTGATACCAATTGTGGAAACTAGAAAGGGGGTTGAATAGTTTACAGGTTAATTAGCGTTTTAAAATTTTACTTCTAAAATTTGTTAGATCCGAGTATATGTTCAACCAACCAATAATATGAACCAACAATGTATGTATCTACTAGTTATAACTAAACAAACAATAAGTAAGAATCACAACAATATAAAGAGATGAAGGAAGAAATAATCAAACCAAGACACCAAGATTTATAGTGGTTCGGCTATGAAGCTCCTCTTCGCCCTACTCCACTCCTCGAGTATCCTACTTGAGATTTCACTATGTCAACAAGCTCCCTTTAGGCGGAGAAAACCATTTACACATCGCTTACGTTGTTTTCCGACACTAAGCTAGATGTCGAGTCCTAATCTTAGCTAGAACCAATCTACCACTTCACAAGTAATACACAATCACAAGATGTACACTATCAGATTTATATACTATCCGATTTACACAATCACACAAGATAATTAAGATAGAAATTTAGTTCTTAAAAGAAAGAAGGAGAAATCACTAGGCTACAACAATTCATTTCTTGGCGAATACGAATGTTCTTCTCTTGCACTTGATAAAGAGGAGAAATGAGAAAGAAGAGATTGAAACACTTGAAAAAAGATTAGTAACCATTTACATAGATATGCCGTGAGATAACTTAGGAAAGGTATATGCATGATCTTTTATACGCTTTTTTATAAAGCCCTATTATGGTTTCCGTTAGTCCTATAAAAGGACCTAGGCATAATTAGTAGATAAAGTTTCTACACAGATCAATAGAGATCGAATTTAGCCATCATAGTCCTGTAATCTGTAACCTAGGCAGATTCAAGTGAGATAATATAAAGTTCTTTTGTATTCTTAATATTTTTCTTCTTAGCATTATTGATTAAGTTTCCCGCAAATCAATAGTGGTTCAAATCATGGTTTTCATTAAGTTGCGTGGCATTATAATTATCTAAGGGAACAAACCCTTTACAAGCTAAAGGTTAAGATCTATTTAGTAAACAATCCAAAAAGTGGTATCAGAGCTTGTGTGGAAACTCTGAATAAGAAGAACTCAATTGTAAGATGGCAGAATAAGACATTCCTCCACCCACTATCACAACAATGAAAATCCCTATCATTAGGAAGGGAGAATATGATATTTGGAGCATGAGAATGCAGACAATCAATATTTGACCACAGAGACCATAACCTATTAATGATGTCTAATTGTCAATGGGGATCTAAAAGAAGAGCCTGCACCAACTGGAGAAACATCTGCTCCTCCTGCTCCTAAGACTGCCAAACAACTGGCTGCTAAAAGGAATCCAGAAAGAGTAAAGAGCATCTTGCTTTTAGCAATACCTGATGAATACCTCCTCAAGTTTCACAATGTTGCAGATGCTAAATCACCCTGGGAAGCAATCAAATCAAGGTTTGGAGGTAATGAAGAATCCAAGAAGATGCAAAAAAATGTTCTAAAACATCAGTTTGAAAATTTTTCTACTGCATCAAATGAAAGTCTGGACAAGGCTTATGATAGGTTCTAAAAACTCATAAGTCAATTGGAGGTTCATGGTGCTCCAATATCAAAGGAAGATATCAACCAGAAGTTCCTAAGAAGTCTTCCTCCTTCATGGAATCAAATTGCTCTAATCATGAGAAATAAGCCAGACATTGATGAGATTGCTATTTGATGACCTACTACAACAACCTTAGAGTCTACGAACGATGAGAATGAACAACGTATTCAAGTATCCACTTTACTTCTTCCAGAACTTGCATTTCATCCTCTAAGAACACTAGCAGAGACTAATGAACTTAGATACTGCCAGTGGTGATTTTGCGGAGGGTTAGTACGCAGTGGCTTAGCAAGTTTCATCGACCCATGTGCGTCATGATGTCAGCTCTTTCTTTGCACAACCAACAACCAGTCCTCAACTTGAAAATGAGGATTTTCAGCAGATTGATGAAAATGACTTAGAAGAATTGGATCTTAGATGGAAGGTGGCTATGTTGACTGTTAGAGTGAGAAAATTCATTCAGAAGACAGGAAGGAACATGGATTTCAAAGAAAAATGACTCAATTCTTTTGATAAATCAAAATTTGAAGTGCTACAACCTGTCATCATAAAAGGGCAATTTGCTAGGGAATGCAAGATCGGAAAATTCAAGGAGGAAAAGATCTTATGGAGAACAATGGCAAGGATGCAAGCACTAACAAATGAATCTTCAACTCATAGGCCTCTGGTGGCTCATAGATGGTTTTAGGAGGATAAGACTGGAGGTAATGATTTATGAAATAGAACACAGTCAACTAAGCATTTAATTCTAGCAATCCTTCTTAAGCTCAACAAGTTCTACAACAATGAGGTACAAAAATGCCCGAAATAATGTCTCTTAAATCTTTTAAAACTCTTCAAAAGAATTATGATAGTGAAAGAGAAAAACATAGCAGAGCAAGACTAGAAATTCAAGGTTATGAGTTAGCCTTAGAGTCACTAGAATCTAGGATACTTGTACATGAAAAGAATGAATTAGCTTAGGGTGAAAAATATGAGTTTCAAAACTATGAGCTTAAATGCAGAAAAATAAAAATTAACAACCTTAACCTGGAATTAGAGAAAGTTGTTAAGGAAAGAGATGAGTTAAAATTAATGATAAAAAAATGGGAAGAATCATCCAATAATCTTGATGAATTACTCAACAGTCAAATGAGTGCTAGAGATAAAACTGGTTTAGGATATGGAACACAATTGAATGAAATGAGAAACAATTTTGAAACTAATAGTGAGATTAGTTTGAGTGTTTTTGATGTCAGATCAAGTGATGAAGAGAACACACCAGCAAATGATAGTTTCTCTAAAGTAGATGGGTTTCATGTTGTTCCCCCTTCTATAACAGGGAACTTCCTAACCCTAAGAGCTGACATATCATTTGCAAGTTTATATGAATATGCCATTAGGAAGAAAATAATTGAGTCAAAAACAACTGATCTTAATACTAAAACAAGTGAGACTGTAGGTAAAACAAATGAAGCAAATACTCAAAAACCTAAGACAGTCTATGAATCAGTTAACAGAGATAAAGTTATCATTGAGGATTGGAACTCAGATGATGAGGATGATGTGTCTGAATTGCAAACAGTTAGTCCTGTTAAGACTAATGAGACTCAAACAATTACAACTAGAGTTGATAAAATTGGTCAAACTTCTCAGAAACAAGGAATTAGGTTTAAGAAAATAAAAGTTTGCTTTGTTTGTAAAAGTACTGACCATTTGATCAAAGATTGTAATTTTCATGACAAACATAGTCAAGAACCTAAGCTGAAAACTGTGGTCAATACTGGTCTAAGGGTGGACAAACCAGTATGGGATAATACGAAAAGGGTTAATCATCAAAAAGATTCAAAATACCCTCATTTAAGAAAGGCATTTGTCCCATCAGGAGTACTAACAAGAACAGGTTTGATTACTTCTGTTAATCAAAATAAGAAAAGAGCAGTTAGTACTGCTGGGCCAGTTAGTACTACTAGGCATGTTAGTACTGTTAGACCATTTGCTCCAAAAATAGAATAAACTAGTGGTGCTATTAGACCAATTTACCCAAGAATGGACAATGTAAGACCAATAGGCTCATATTCACCTATCGAGAGGTCTTACTACACAAAACCAACTTTTAGACCTAAAGACTTAAAACAAGATGTTAAAACTTTTTGGGTTCAAAATCTGACTACTGCTGGGACAAGAGCAGTAGTTAATACTGGTAAGGGTAAGATTGATACTGACCTTAAAAAGTCAAGGTGGGTTTAGAGGCCTAAGGGAAATTACTTGGATAATGTGTCCAAAGACAATGGATCATTCATGCTTAAGAAGGTTGAGTATGTTGAAAAAAAGGGATTTCTAAGTCTGTAATGGCTTGGATCCCTAAGAGATACTAATTCTCTTACTTTTTTATGCAGGGCAAGCCAGAGATCTTATTACAGGATCATGCAGTGGTGGATAGTGGTTGCTCTAGCCATATGACTGGCAACAAAGCTTATCTTTTCGACTATGAAGATTTCAATGGAGGCTTTGTGGCTTTTGGAAGTGATCCCAAAGGAGGTAAAATAACGGGTAAAGGTAAAATCAGAACTAAGTGGTTAGTACTGGTAGTATAATGTTACCACTGAATGACTACTTATTAGTATAGTTTTATAC
Organism: Tanacetum coccineum; assembly: GCA_026074375.1. Lineage (NCBI taxonomy): Eukaryota > Viridiplantae > Streptophyta > Magnoliopsida > Asterales > Asteraceae > Tanacetum > Tanacetum coccineum. Next base: position 29,027 of record BQNB010002152.1, read on the forward strand.
TGATAAGCATAAAGTTACTGCTGTTAGTGAAAGTTAAGGACTGCTCAGTGTTAAAAGACTAAAAATAAGCCTAAGTAGTTCTGCCTGTTAGTAGTAGAAGTTAAGACTGCTAGTACAGGTTACTACTGTTAGTGTATATTAGTACTGCTAGTACTAATATTACTATTGCTTATGTTTATTAGTGCCGCTGGTGAAAAGATTATGACTGTTTAAAGACTTTCTACTGTCAAGAGGATAAAGACAAATTAAAGAGATAAAGATTGTTTGGAGAACAAGAATACGTGTGAAGATAAGTGTTGAGATATTTATGTACAAGATATACATGTATTTATTTAGAAGATTACGTTTATTTTTAGAAAAGATTGAGATATCTTAGGAATGTATTGTAAGCCGACTAGGACTCCTTAGTCTATAAAAGGAGGCTCTAGGGCATTAGTTAGATATCTCAATAACACATCTATCACATCTATCTTCACAAACACACATACACAGATCCAGAGATTAAGAGTCTTGTAAGCTTCAAGGTTGTAACCCTAGTACTAAGATAGAGTACTCGTATTATTATTAATAATATTGAAGCGTTTTGTTACATCGTGTGTTCATTCATATTCACTGTTCCATTGATATATCTTTTAGGTATTAAATAGTAGATTCCGCATACTCTTTGATATACACACAAAGTTTCTACTATTGTTATTTTGGATTTATCCAAGGTAATATACTCTTTACAAGGTAAGGAATCGATCTAGGTTTGGGATCAACAAGTGGTATCAAAGCTTTGCTTTGAGAAACTTTGATCTAGAAGACATGGAGCTTGAATCTACAAATAGTGGTCCTACTGCAAAGCTTCCCATACTCAAATTGGGGGAGTATGAGATGTGGGCTATAAGGATTAAGCAGTACTTTCAGATCCAAGACTATGCACTCTGGGAAGTGATAGAAAATGGTGATTCATGGGTCTCAATATCTCAAACAACTGAGGAGAATGGGATAACAACTTTAAAGATGTCTACACCTGCCACTGCAGAAGAGAAGACAAAGAAAAAGAATGATGTCAAAGCTAAGGGTTTGTTACTCATAGCACTTCTAAATGAACATCAGCTAACCTTCAGTCAGTATCCAGATGCTAAATCTATGTTTGCTACCATTGAAACACGATTTGGAGGTAATGCAGCTACCAAGAAAACTCAGAAAACTCTCTTGAAGCAACAGTATGAGAATTTTAGTGCAACAAGTGCAGAGTCTCTTGACTCTATTTTTATTAGGCTTCAGAAGATAGTCAGTAGGCTTGCTATCTTGGGTGTGATCATTGCCCAAGAAGATTTAAACTTATAATTTTTAAGCAGCTTATCACCTGAGTGGAATACTCATGTAGTTGTTTGGATGAATAAGCCTGAGATTGAGACTATAAGTATAGATGATGTGTATAACAATTTTAAAATTATTGAACAAAAGATAAAGAAAATTGTTGGTACATCCAGTGGTGGTCAAAACTTGGCCTTCATGACTGCACCAAACTTTAGCAGTACCAATGATGCTAACACTGCTTATTCACAAGTTAGTGCTGCTAGCCCTAGTGTTAATACTGCTAGTCCATAAGTTTACACTGCAAGTGTCAGTGATAATACTGTGTATGCTTTCATGGTTGAAAATCTGAATGGTTCTAATGTTCTACATCAGGACTTAGAGCAAATTCATGAAGGTGATTTGGAAGCAATGGATCTGAAGTGGCAACTCTCTTTGCTAAGTGTGAGAGAAAAGAAGTACTTTTAGAAGACAGGCAAGAAGATTTTCATTAATGGTAATGATATTGCTGGATATGAAAAATCTAAGGTGGAGTGTTACAACTGTCATAAGTTGGGACACTTTGCCAGGGAGTGCAGAGCATCAAGAAGCAAGGAAGATCAGTTCAGAAATCAAGACAACACCAGGAAACAAGGAAACACAGAAGACACTTCCAAGGCAATGTTGGTTATTGATGGTGTAAGTTTTGATTGGAGTGACATGGCAGAAGAACAAGTTCAGACAAGCATGGCTCTAATTGCATTTTTAGACTCAAAGGTATACACTGATAAAACTTGCTCTAAAACTTGTCTGAATAACTATGAAACTCTTAAGAAACAATATGATGATCTGCTTGCTAAACAACTTCAAACTAAATTTAAGGCATCTACTTATAAAAGAGGACTAGATATTGTTGAAGCACAACTTGTTACATATAGGAAGAATGAGGTTCTTTTTAGTGAAGAAGTTGTTGTCCTAATAAGAGATGTAGGAATCAAACAATATGAAATTAATACGCTTAAAACTGAGTTTGAAAAACTTAAGCAAGAAAAGGATGGCATTGAATTTAAAATTGAGAAATTTGATAAGGCCTCAAAAGACTTAGATCAGTTGTTAGAAAGTCTGATAACTAACAAAAGTAAAAAGGGTTTGGGATATAGTACAGTTCCTCCACCTCATCCTTTAATTTATAATAGACCTAACAAACTAGATCTGTCTTATTCTGGTCTTGATGAATTCAAAGAGCCTGAATTCAAAGGCTATGGTCCTGAGAATAGTAAGAAAGAGTTTAATGTTATTTGTGAAAAGGACTCAGATAAGTCTAAGGATAATTCTAATAAGTCTTTGGTAAAAGAACAAGAATCACAGGTAAAAAGTAGCTTTGTTGAAGGTTGTGGGTCTAACACTAGTAAGAATGTTAGTGAAGTAGAACCTAAGAAAGTTAGGAAGAATAATGATGCTCCAATTATTGAGGATTGGGTGTCAGATGATGAGGAACAAGATGAGTCTATGACTAAGCATGAAAAGAAAACTGTTATTCCTACTGCTGCTAAAATAGAAAAAACATTTAAAAAGTCAGTTAGGTATGCAGAGATGTATAGATCATAAAGGCCTAGAGGAAATCAGAGAAATTGGAATGGTCAGAAGTCCAATCAACTAGGTAGTGAATTTGTGATGTATAACAAGGCTTGTTTTACTACAGGGTGGATAATTACTATTATGCCAAGACCTCACACCATAGAACCCACAAAAATGTAACTCCAAGAGAAGTTTTGCTAAGAACTGGACTAAAACCTCTTAGTACTGCTAAGTCAGTTTATACTGCTCACCCAAAACCAACAGTGCATTGTGCTAGACCAAAAACTCATTTTTTCAAATCAGCACAATCTACTGTCTAAAGGCCCTTTTATAAGAATCCAGCATTAACTAACAGGCATTTTAATCATAAGGTTAATACTGTTAGGCCTAGAATAGTTAATACTGCTAGGTCATACAGAACACCTATTAATACTGTTAGGCCTAGAGTAGTTAATACTGCTAGGCAAAATAGAACATCAGTTAATGCTGCCAGGGCAAATAGGTTCAATGTTGTTAAGCCCTCAGCATGTTGGGTTTGGAGACCTATCAAACCCAATAGTGCATCAATCACTTTGAACAGATATAACTACATTGATGCACGGGGCAGATCCAAGTCAGTAATGGCTTGGGTCCCAAAAGAAATCTAATTTCTTTATTCTTTTGTGCAGGGCAAGCCACAACATGATGATAAAGGATTTGTTGACAGTGGATGCTCAAGGCACATGACTGGTAACATAGCTTATCTCTCTGATTTCAAGCAGTTTGATGGAGGTTATGTTGCATTTGGAGGAGGTGCATATGGTGGTAAAATTTCTGGTAAAGGTACTCTTAAGACTGCTAATCTTGATTTTGAAGATGTATACTTTGTCAATGAGTTAAAATTCAATCTTTTTAGTGTCTCACAGATGTGTGACAAAAAGAACTATGTCCTTTTTACAGATACTGAATGTCTTGTCTTGTCTCCAAATTTTAAGTTGCCTGATGAAAATCAGATACTTCTTAAAGTTCCTAGAAAGGACAATATGTACAGTTTTGATATGAAGAACATTGTTCCTAAAGAAAGTTTGACTTGTCTTGTTGCAAAGGCTACATTAGATGAATCAATGCTTTGGCACAGAAGACTTGGTCATATTAATTTTAAAAACATAAATAAGCTTGTCAAGGATAATCTAGTAAGAGGATGAAACCTGTCATAACCTTTGTGCAATCCTTCTGAGTTGGATACAGAAAAACTTTCAAATTGTTTCTTGAGAATGTATTTCTGCATCTTCTTAGATTCATCATTGCCACCAAATCTGGATTTGATACCTTCCTACATTTCTTTAGCATCAGTCATTTTGTGAAACTTTGCTAAATGGTCTTCTGGTATAGCCATAAGCAAGGTGGTTCTTGCTTTTCTTTCTCTTTCTCTAGCCAAAATCTCTTCAGCAGTTTTAGGAGGCAAAACCTTTATTTGTCCATTTGTATCTGTTGTGACTAGTACTGGACCATTTCCCTTTTGTATGACTTCCCATATAGGATAATCTGTATGCTCCAAGTAATGTTCCATTTTCATGGCCTATATGTCATACTCACCTTTCTTCATAATGGGGAATTTAATAGTTGACAGAGTGTGAGGGACTTGTTGTGTAGGTGTAACTAGTGGTGGTGGTGGTGGTGTGTTATCATCATGGAATTCATCTTCTCCTGCCATTGAATAGATCTGAAAGGTAAAGGTTTATAACAGATCTGTTTTGATTCTTCTTACTCAGAGTTTCTCAATAAGCTCTGATACCACTTGTTGATCCTAATTTGAATAGATTTTTCTAGCCTGTTAAGGGTGGTAGCTAATCTAGATAGATCCAAACTAACTATAAGAGAAACAATGACTATGAACAATATAAGTTATGCTGAAACTAACTTATATTGCTAAGAAGAAAAATGAATAAAATAGAACTTTGATTACTATTAATCTGCTTGGTTACAGATTACTAACTATGAATATTTGTAAAACTTGTATTATCTAACTAGTGCCGTAGGATTCCTTTTATACACCAAGGAAAGTGATCATGCATATCTATTCCTAATATATCTCATGCATATCACTTAAGCAGTACTATCTATATATGCTAGCAGTACTAACTTACTACTAACAGTACTAACTCTACTACCAGTACTAACATATATACTAGCAGTACTAACTATTTATAACTAACAGTATTAACTACTTTGTCTATTTTCTTGAATCTTTAGCATTCTTCACCAGCAGCACTCAGTAGAACTAGCAGTAGTAACTTGTATAAGTAGCAGCACTAAGTTGTAGAAACTTCTGAAACCCAACAAACTGTTTGTTTTGTTACACCTTTATACCTTAGCCTACCCTATTAGATTAAGTCCATTTATCAGTTGCTAGTCGCTTAAAGTGTAAAGTATGTATTTCCCGAGTATTGTGTCAATTTTCTATCTTTGGTACGGTTGGGAAGAAATTTGCACATTGAAAATGGGAATGTATAAAGTAATCAAAACTCGTGTATTTTTACTACCATCACAATTATTGGTACGTTCGAAGAATGAAGAAAAATCGAAGGAATTATCCGGAGTTATTATGATCGTGAAGATGGTGAAATTACACCGAGTTTCGTAGTTAGTATAAAAAACGAAAAAATTAGAAAAATCGTAACAAAAAGGAGGAGAAAAGTTTGGAGATAATCGTTTCGCAAAAGCTTAAACCGAAGGAATTATATCAATGAACGATTATTCGTTGATACGTCTTATAAGTCAACTATGTAAAGTTTTGTATAAAGTGGTAGATATCGCCACTTTTCTTGTAAAAGTATGTTAAGTATGGGATGATTGGGAAGTTGACAGTTACGGGAACGCAAACTTAGGTTGTTGTTTTTGATCTATGATCAAGACGTTTGTGTAAGTAGTTATCTTTTTCATGGTAACAGTCAGGAAAAAGTGTCTAGCAACTTGTACCTTATATGTTTGGACTTAGTCTATTTGCTTTGTAATTTTTATTTAACAACAATTTGTTTCCCTTTCCTAATCATTAACCTTAGGTTTTACTCGAATGAGGATGTGATCGAGTCATGAATGTCTATTTTGTCGTTACGGTCATGTATGTGTGATTCAGTTGCCTTGTTGGTTTATTACTTTTGGTGAAAGTTAGAAGATACATACCCTATATCATTCTTCATCCTAACCCTTAGTTAAACTCAAATGAGGATGTGATCGAACACACATGTCTATTCCGTCGTTACGGCCATGTATGTGTGATTCAGCTGCCTTGTTGGTGTGGTACTTTTGGTGAAAGATTGTTAGAATGATCAACCCTAAGCCTTATTTGATAAGACAAAACAAGAATGAAACAAGATGAAAACAAGAAGGACCAAAGTTGCTATTATGGGACTCTACAAGATGTAGGAGATAATGAAGATTTGGTCAATAAGAAGATAAAGATAAATATTAATGAGAAGATAAAGATGAATAATTAATTGATTCTCTCATTAATATCTTTTATTAGTTTCCATGTAAGCCTTAACCTCCTTATGCTATAAAAGAAGGTCCAGGCATATAGTTTTCTGGGTGCTAAATTGTGTGTGTGCACCAAAGGTGTAAAACGTGTTGTGTGTATGGGTTTACACGTCCTACAAGATGTAGATGCTAGCATTGGTGATGTAGCCCCAAGATCATTAGTTTTAGTTCCTGTTGATGTAACTTCTTACATTAATCGGTAAAGATTGGGGCTTGTAGTAGTCATGTTATCTTAGTGATGATATGAAAACCTTGTATTAATAACAATGATTCAATGATTGAATATTCCTCCTTTGTTATTAATTCATTCTAGATCATGTTCTAAACAAACAGGAGCTTAAACGATTCTGATTGAAGTCTCTCAGCAAGACTATCATCAGTATTATCATTAGTCTTAGTACTCTGTTCATCAGACTTATGTACTCTGTTCATCTTCCCACACCTTATCTGCCACAGGCTCTCAACATCATCCAAAACTCCAGTATCAAATATCAAGTTATCATTCTACCTTACTTGAGTTTCATCAACTAAAGTTACCTCAACATCAGCATCAATATCTGCAATACTCCTCCCCTGTTTGGATGCATCTTCAAGAACACCCAAACTCTCCTGATCTTCAGAGGACTCAACTCTCTGAGACATACCAACTTTCCTGAGTCTTTTCAAACCTATAGGTCTTGATATTTTCCTCCTTTCTAACCTTTGGATTCTCTTCTTCAAAGCAACAATCTCCTTAGCTTGAGCATCTCTTGCAATTTATTCATCAAGAGTCAGTTTTGATCTTTTCTCTTCAAGTAACTTCCGGCTAGACATAAATACCTTTCCTTTATCTTTAGAACTTGAAGGTTTTATCTCTTGTGGAACTCTGAACTCACTTGGCTCCTGAACAACCACCCCTTTATCCTTGGGTCTTGTAGTTGTTGCTGTTGTAGCAGTAGTAGTAACAACTTTAGGCTTAGCTGCTTTAATCTGTATAAGTGTCTGAGCCAAAGTGATTTCCTCATTTGTTGTAGGAACAACACTATCATCACCAGCAACAGTAATCTTGAACCAGCAGTAGTAATTTTTTAACCAACAGTCTTAAGTCCTTCAATAGTCTTAAGTTAGTACTGGCAGTACATAACTTACTCTAGCAGTACTAACTGGTTAATACTGGAAGTTGTAACTTGTGAGTGATACTAACTTTTGACTTAGCAGTACTAAGTGCACTGAGTTTAATTCCTAACAATCCTCCCCTAAACTTGTGATTTACCCTCAAATCATCAAGTTTCTTGAATTAAACCTCTGTTGAGAGGATGGGCTTTCAAACACTTCATCTTCTTAGATCTTCAGCCTGTATGGACATATCTTTGAAGGAAGTTCTTGATTATAACCTTCTGCTTCTTAGATCCTCTGCCTTTCATCATTATCTTTTATCTTTGTTGCACTCCTGCCTCCCCTGAGTCTGTGCATCTATTTGAACCAAAGTGATCTTCATTAATTTGAGCATTGTTCCTCCCCTGTTTAGAAGGATACTCCAAATCATCTACCTTATAGGAAACCAGCCACAAATACGTTAGAATCTTCCTTTTTGCATCCAATGGTAATCAAATCTTCAAGTGACTGATTGCACTGTTTGTTTTTGGATACATGATTCAATCACTTGTTCTTTGCATCCAGACCCAACATGCTGAAGCTTTAACAGTATTAAATCTATTCCTCTTGACAACATTATGTGCATCCTTTGGCTTAGCAGTATTAACTGCTTTTATTTCGGACCTCATCAAAATAGCTTGTGGAATCATATTTCTTCTTGGATTGGAGTGAGTCATTCTTGTAGAATAGTGATCATTCACCCTCCTTGTATTTTTCCACACTGGTTTTATTATCCTTTTACCACAATCTTTCTTCAGATTGTCAAAACTCAACTGACAAAGATGCTTTAAATGTTCTATCACAAAACACTTCCTAGCTGTTGGGACTTCTGATTATTCCAGTTCCTTTGATTTTCCCTAGGCCTTTGTGACATGTACATTTCAGTATACTTCACTGGCTTCCTAACTGGTTTTTCATGTTGTTTAGGTCTAACAAACTCTATCTTTGCAGCAGTGTAAAAAACAGTTTTCTTCTTTACCACAACAGGAGACTCAACTTCATCCTCATTATCAGAAACCCATTCTTCAATCAAAGGAGCATCAAATTTTTTAGTGCTCATTTGAAGAATTTTCACAAACACTTTTATTGGCCCTTAATCCATAGCCTTCAAACTCAGGTTGTTGAAACTCCTCAAGACCAGAATAAGACAGATCAAGCTTATTAGGTCTATTATAGATTAAAGGATGAGGTGGAGGAACTGCACTATATCCCAAACCCTTTTTACTTTTGTTAGTTATCTGACTTTCTAACAACTAATCTAATTCTTTTAAGACCTTATCAAATTTTTCAATTTTAAATTCAATGCCATCTCATTTCTGCTTAACTTTTTCAAACTCTGTTTTAAGCATATTAATTTCATATTGTTTGATTCCTACTTCTCTTTTATGGACATCAACTTCTTCACTAAAAAGAACCTCATTCTTCCTATATGTGACAAGTTGTGCTTCAACAGTATCTATTCCTCTTTTATAAGTAGCTGCCTCAAATTTAGTTTGAAGTAGTTTAGCAAGCAGATCATCATATTATTTTTTAAGAGTTTCATAGTTATTCAGACAAGTTTTGGTACAAAGTTTATCATTGTGTACCTTTGAGTCTGAAAAGGTCATCTCTTCCTTGTGAGTAAAGGGTTCTTCTTGATAGTTTCTTCTAGATCAAAGTTTCTCAAAGCAAAGCTCTGATACCACTTGTTGATCCCAAATCTAGATCAAAATAGTCCTACCTAGGTAAAGAGTATGTTACCATTAGGGGGGGGGGGGGGGGGGGGGGGGGGGGGGGGGGGGGGGGGGGGGGGGGGGGGGGGGGGGGGGGGGGGGGGGGGGGGGGGGGGGATAAATCCAAAATAACAATAGTAGAAACTTTGTGTGTATATCAAAGAGTATGCGGAATCTACTCTTTAATATCTAGAAGATATATCAATAAAACAGTGAATATGAATGAACAAATGATGTAACAAAATTCTTCAATATTATTAATGATAATAATACGAGTACTCTATCTTAGTACTAGGGTTACAACCTTGAAGCTTACAAGACTCTTAATCTCTGGATCTGTGTATGTGTGTGAGAGATATGATAGATGTGTTATTGAGATATTGGAGATATGTCAACAAATGCCCTAGAGCCTCCTTTTATAGACTAAGGAGTCCTAGTCGGCTTACAATATATTCCTAAGATATCTCAATCTTTTCTAAACATAAAATCGTAATCTTCTAGAAAAGTAAATAACATTCTATCTTGTACATAAATATCTCAACACTTATCTTCACACGTATTCTTGTTCTCCAAACAATCTTTATCTTTTTAATTCGTCTTTATCCTCTTGATAGTAGAAAGTCTTCAAACAGTCATAATCTTTCCACCAACAGCACTAATAAACATAAGCAGTAGTAATATTAGTACTATCAGTACTAATATACACTAACAGTAGTAACATGTACTAGTAGTCTTAACTTTTACTACTAACAGCACTAACTATTTAGCTTATATTTTAGTCTTCAACACTGAGCAGTCTTAACTTCAACTAACAGCAGTAACTTTATGCTATCAGTACTAAACTATACTAACAGTAGTAACTAGCAGTGGTAACATTATACTACCAGTACTAACCACTTAGCATAATTTCGATTATGTACCTGAGCAGCAGTAACTTCTAAGAATCCATGAAGTCTTTTAAGACCCAACAAGTTGTACGAGCTTTTAAGTGATCCCGACACGAAAAAAAGACCTGAACCCCCTTAGGATTCCTTGACCGCGGGTTCTAGACCCTTGGGAGACAAAATGACTTCTTTTTAAGGGCTTGGTCTTTTACTAGTACAATCCCTTGGCTTATATGCATTTGGATGCATCCTGACTCACACATTTTTCATTTACAACTTCACACACACCTCTTTCTTTCTCTCTTTGGTTTGCCCGAACTCAAACACACACATACAAGTTTTATTTTCAAAATTTTGATCAAAAACATGAAGATTGGTGATACTTTGGGTTGATTCTAGTGTTCGGGTAGTCATTAAAACAACGTTTGGGTTGTCCGGTTCGCGTCGGAATTTATTTTGAAGACTATTTTTGTAAGTCTTTCAAATTTATTTTTAAATTGTACTTTTGGGTTGCTAGTGATGTATAGATGTTAGTTGTACGGCCCGCTCGTTAAAAATTAAAAGCGAAAACTTTACAAAGGTTATTTAGGGTGCGTTTGGGATTCAAAATAAAAAGGGAAAACATAAGGTTTTGTTAGTTTTTATATTGTGGGCGTGATGGTTGAAAAAATATGTTTGTTATGTAGCCTAATTTGTATATAGCTTATTTTGGCTTATTTGTGGTTCGAATAAGCTTATTTTGAGCTTATTAGCTCACGGCATCAAAAGGAAATACAAGAAGGGTATTTTTGGTTATTTTCCTAATATGTCATATTTTTATGGACTAATATTATAGCTTATGGTGGTAACCAAATGCAATACGTAGCTTATTAGCTTATTTTTAAGCTTAATAATTAGATTTTAGAGCTTATGGGCTCACGACCCAATAAGCAATCAATAAGCCATGGCTTATTGATGACTTATTGTGATTCGGATTACTTTATTACTTATTTCTATGAGCTTATATATGCTATTGAGCCTTGGTTTTGGGCTTAGAACGTATGTTGGATACATAATAAGTATAATGGATCATTATTGGGCCTTAAAGCCCAATAAGCGCTAACTAATTGTTTTGGGAGTTTTGACAAGCTTTTGAAAAGTGAAATGTACATGTGAAGTTATATTGAAAGTCATTTTGAGAAAGAATTTTGGTAAACGATGTGAAATGTGATTTTTGGAATTTGGTTCGGAAAGTGTCGAAATGTTAGAATTTGTTGAAAAATAAGGTTTGATAACCTTGGGAAATGTCATATAAACGTACGGGTCATGCCGAATTTTCGCAAAAAGTCTATACTTAGAATTTTACTTAAAACGTAAATTTTATTTTTAAATATTATTATTTTATTATTTTAATAAGTCGACTAAAAGATGAAAAATATAATTTTCCTCGAAACTTTTCCAAAATGATTAACAAACATAATCGTTTCATTTCGTATAATTTAATGATGTATTTATGGTAACTAAGTGTACCGAATGAAATTATCAAAATATATTTATGATTATATATTATAAATATTTACTTATATTACTTATCTATTTTGCTAAATAGTATAAGTATAAGTATATTGCACTGAGATATGGATTGATATGGTAATTGGTAGTTATGTCGTCAATACATCACACCACTAAAACATTTAAGATAATCGTACAACGCATCTAACCTTTATGCATCGAAACTGGGAAAAATTGTTTGGAAATGAATGACTTAAAATGGGACACTAACTGGACTAGGTCGTGTGCGAACGTCGTAGCATTTGCTTGTGTGACATTGAGATTTATGTGGAGACAGTTTGCTTGAGGTGAGTTCTCGTAGCCCCACTTTTTACTGTTTTCCTGATGGGGGAAAATGATACTCAAATGTGATTTGAACTATTTTTCTAAACTGTGCAAAAACGTGATTTTGTTTTTGGGACAATCTATATGCTTATGACTGCTATGTGAATGATATGCGTTGGAATTATATGCTATGTGATCTTTTTGTGTGGTTCTTCACCCTAATTAGCTCCAGCTGGTAGGCATTAGGTATGGTATGTCATTGAGGTTGCGACCCTAAGAGCGTTGGTACGCGCTGGTGATCAGACTAGCGGGGATGCTAGGTCTTGTATATGATTAGCGGGGATGCTATGTCATGGGTTTGCTTGCATATATTCACTGTCATACAACACAATTGTCCAAACCGTATGAGATATTGGCACAACGATTGGGTTTTGAGTCAAAACCTACAAGCTCACCAATATTATTTTTGACGTTTTCAAGTATCATTTTTTGGTGATGTTAATGATCGTTAGAGTATGGTGCTTGTAGCAGACTTTTGAAAAGTCTTGCATTCGATGTTCGTTTTGGATTTGGTTTTCTTGAGGATCGAGATAAGATTTTATGGACCCATGCGTGGGCTTAAGTTTGCAATAATTGGCGACTATATGCTGTGTTCTTGATTTGGGACATCACTCAAAGTTGTATTAAGGTTGATGGTCATCATGATTCCTTTCATTTATGCATTTTAGATTTCTCTATTTTGTATCTTATGTTGTGATTGATCATTACGTCACATTCCCATGTTTCTGCTGCTGACGGGGTGTGAAAGAAATGGTAATCAGAGCCAAGGTTATAAAGAACTAGGTGGTTTAGCCTAGACTATAACCTAGGAACCTGCGTATAGTTGCGTCATAGGACCTATGTGCGCGGTGTTCCGCTTATACGTACTTATGTGGTTATATGATATATAGTATTAGTTAAGTCATTCACTGAAATGTGCGAGCCTAATACTAAGTACAACTGGGAAAGGATACATGTATAAATACGGTGACCAACGTAATTATAAACGTATCATGACTCACGCATATTTAGTATTATCGTCCACACAAATCGATGTTGAAACCTTCGGACCGCATGATGTGTGGTATAGTATATTAAGCTATCCTATGCGTATTGACCATCCCACCTACCTAACATTGCCCATGTTCTCCCTCGTGTAGATAATGCCGCCTACGATGAAGACCCGAAGTGCTGGCCAGCCTGCTGCCGCATCATGAGGAGGAGGAACGGGTGGACGAGCTGGTAGTGGTGGTGGTAGGGCTAGAGGTCGTTCTGGTAATCAGGGTGACGGTAGGATTGATGGTCAAGGTGGCTAACTAGGTGGTCAAGGTAGTGAGGTGAATGATGGTGTTAACGGAGTCCCCGACTTCTCCACCATCATTACACAACAGTTGCAAAATTTACTCCCCACTATTGTAGCCCAAGTAGGTGACCAAGGTAGAGGTCAAGGAAATAGTAGGAATCAAAACGGCGATGCTGTTAATGACAACATCCGGGGTAATGTTAGTAGGGGTTGTACCTATAAGGAGTTCTTAGCCTGTAACCCTAAGGAGTATGATGGTAAGGGAGGTGTTATAGTGTATACTCGCTAAATTGAGAAAATGGAGTTAGTTCAGGATATGAGTGGGTGTAGGGATAGTCAGAAGGTGAAGTACACCACTGGTTCATTTGTTAGTAAGGCTCTCACGTGGTGGAATTCTCAAATCCACGCATGAGGTTGAGAAGCCAGTATAGGTATGTCTTGGGAAGACTTTAAGATTTTGACTAGAGAGGAATTTTGCCCTAGTAATGAGATGTAAAAGTTAGAAACTGAGTTGTGAAATCACGCCATGGTCGGGGCTGGCCATGCTGTGTATACTGATAGGTTTCATGAGTTGACTAGGTTAGTACCTCACTTAGTAACCCTGAAAGGTAAGAGGATTAAAAGGTATGTGTATGGCCTTGCTCAACAAATTTAAGGAATGGTGGCAGCAACGGAGCCAAAGACCATCCAAAAGGCTGTGTAGATAGCGGACACATTGACTAATGAAGCCTTTAGGAATGGATCCATAATAAAGAACCATGAGAAGAGAGGGATTAGAGGAGAACCTAGCAAGGATAGGAATGTGAGAGACGATAACAAAAGGACTAGGACTAGAAATGCTTTTGCTACAACTTTAAACCCTGTTAGGGGAGGGTATACAGGTACGGCTCCCAAGTGTACCATTTGTAGCTATCACCATTCACTTGAGACACCTTGTCGCTCTTGTTTCAACTGTAACCGCCTAGGTCATTTTGCTAAGGATTGTAGAGTGGCGCCTAGGAATGTAAACCTCATCAATGCTAGAAACCCAGTTGCTAGAACATGTTTCGAGTGTGGTAGTATAGATCATATCAAGTCAGCTTGTCCTAGGTTAAATCAGGCTCAGAGGCTAGGGGAAAACCATTAAAACTAAGTCATGGCTGTTAATGGGGGCTAGGGTCGTGGGAACCAAGGGAATCAGGCAAGAGGTAGGGCATTCATGTTAGGAGCAAAAGAGGCTCGCCAAGACCAGAACATCATGACAGGTACGTTTACTCTGAACGATCATCATGCCACTACCTTATTTGACTCTGGTGCCGACTATAGTTTTGTTTCCACTACCTTTATACCTCTGTTAGACATAGAGCCCAGTGATTTAGGCTTTAGTTATAAAATTAAGATAGCTAGCGGGCAGATAGTAGAGATTGATAAAGTCATTAGGGGGTGCAAACTAGAAATAGAAGGTCACGTGTTTGACATTAACTTGATACCCTTTGGAAGCGGTAGTTTTGATGTAATCATAGGAATGGATTGGTTGTCTGACCATAAGGCTAAGATAATTTATCATGAGAAAGTAGTGAGGATACCACTACTAGATGGAAAGGTGCTTAGGATTTTAGGAGAGAAACCAGAAGAAAAGATGAGGCTGAGTGCTAAGGCTAATGAGAAGAAACAAGAAGAGATAGTAGTAGTGAAAGATTTTCCTGAGGTATTCCCGGATGACCTATTTGGATTGCCGCCTGTTTGGGAAATCAAGTTTTGAATTGAGTTAATTCCTGGAGCAATTACGGTTGCAAAGTTTCCTTATCGTTTGGCACCTTCTGAATTGGAGGAGTTGTCAGGACAACTCAGGGAACTCCAAGACAAAGGTTTCATTTGACCAAGCTCGTCGCCTTGGGGAGCACCGGTATCGTTTGTTAAGAAAAAGGACGGATCCTTTAGGATGTGTATTGATTATAGAGAGCTGAATAAGTTGACCATTAAGAATTGTTATCCACTCCCTAGGATAGGCGACTTATTTGACCAACTGCAAGGGTCGTAGTTTCTCTCAAAGATAGATCTTAGGTCCGGATACCATCAGTTGAGAGTGCATGAGGATGACATTCTAAAGACCGCGTTTAGAGCTCGTTATGGATATTTCAAGTTCACAATAATGCCCTTTGGTTTGACTAACACACCAGCGGTATTCATGGGTTTAATGAACAGAGTTTGTAAGCCTTATCTTAATAAGTTTGTGATAGTGTTTATAGACGATATCTTAATCTACTCTAAGACCCAGGAGCAGCATGAGATGCACTTAGGACTAGTCTTAGAATTGCTTAAGAAAGAGAAACTGTATGCTAAGTTTTCTAAGTGTGAATTCTGGCTAAGAGAAGTGAAATTTCTTGGGTATGTGATAAATGGAAATAGGATTCATGTAGACCCTAGTAAGATTAAAGCTGTTAAGAATTGGAAAGGCCCTAGAACTCCATTTGAGGTTTGCTCATTCTTAGGATTGGTTGGATATTATCATAGGTTCATTGAGGATTTTTCTAAGATAGCTAAGCCGCTTACTGTCTTGACTCAGAAAAGTAAAACCTTTGATTGGGGTGAGGAGCAGGAGAATGCGTTTCAAACTTTGAAGGATAAGTTGTGTAATGCACCTGTTCTAGCTCTCCTTGATGGACCAAAGGATTTCGTAGTGTATTGTGATGCGTCTGGCCTAGGATTAGGTTGTGTGTTGATGCAAAGAGGTAAGGTGATAGCTTACACATCTAGGCAGTTGAAAATTCATGAGAAAAATTATACTACCCATGATTTGGAGTTAGGAGCAGTTGTGTTTGCACTTAAGATTTGGAGACATTATTTATATGGGATAAAGAGTGTCATATATACAGATCATAAGAGTCTCCAGCATATCTTTAGTCAGAAAGAGTTGAATATGCGACAGCATCGCTGGATAGAGTTGTTTAGTGATTATGACTGTGAAATCCATTACCACCCTAGTAAGGAGAATGTAGTGGCTGATGCCCTAAGTAAGAAAGAAAGAGTAAAGCCTAAGAGAGTTAGAGCTATGAATATGACCCTTCAGTCGAGTATCAAGGATATGATACTAGCAGCTCAAAAGTAGGCGTCTGATGAGTCTGTAGGATTACAGAAAGGTTTAAATGAGATGATTGAACTAAAGAATGATGGAACATTGTATTACTTGGATCGAATATGGGTACCTTTGAAGGGTGATGTGAGAACCCTGATAATGGACGAAGCCTATAAATTAAAGTACTCCGTACACCCAGGAGCTGATAAGATGTATTATGACCTTAAGGATATGTATTGGTGGCTGGGTATAAAGAAAGACATAGCTGTGTACGTGAGTAATTGCTTGACTTGTTTGAAGGTTAAGGCTGAGCATCAGAGGCCATCTGGCTTGCTGCAGCAACCTGAGATTCCCGAATGGAAATAGGAAGGAATAACTATGGATTTTGTGACTAAGTTGCCTGGGACTAGTAGTGGGCATGATACAATCTGGGTCATTGTGGACCGATTGAATAAGTCTGCTCATTTTCTACCTATGCATAAGGATTATAAGATAGAGAGGTTAGCTAGGCTATACTTGAATGAGATTGTGGCTAGGCATGGTGTTCCGATCTCGATCATATCTGATCGTGATAGTCGGTTCACATCGAGGTTTTGGCAGTCAATGCAAGAGCATTAGGAACCTGTTTAGACATGAGTATGGCTTACCACCCTTAGACCGATGGTCAGAGTGAGCGTACTATTCAGACTTTGGAAGACATGCTTAGAGCGTGCGTCCTAGACTTCGGGGGAAGTTGGGATGTATATTTTCCATTAGTTGAGTTTTCGTATAACAATAGTTATCATTCTAGTGTGAGATGTGCGCCGTTTGAGGCATTGTATGGTAGAAAGTGTCGTTCGCCAATTATGTGGGCTAAGGCTGGGAAATGTCAGTTGATAGGACCTGAGTTAGTGTAAGAAACCACTGAGAAAATCTCGCAGATTAAGGATAGACTTAAGGCTGCGCGTGATCATCTGAAAAGTTATGTTGATAAGAAGAGTAAGCCTTTAGAGTTTAGTGTAGGTGATTATGTCTTGCTCAAAGTGTCGCCTTGGAAAGGTGTGGTACGCTTTGGGAACAAGAGGAAATTAGCATCTAGGTTTGTTGGACCTTTTGAGATCATTGAGAAAGTAGGCCCTGTAGCCTACAGGGTAGATTTGCCTGAGGAGCTAGATGGTGTTCATGACACGTTCCACGTGTCGAACCTTAAGAAGTGTTTGGCTGATCCAACACTGCAAGTGCCCTTGGATGAGATCCAAGTAGATGCTAGGTTGAATTTTTTGGAAGTTCCTGTGGAAATTTTAGAAAGACAATTCAAGAAGTTGAAGCGGAGTAGAATTGCCATCGTCAAGGTTTAATGGAATTCGAAACGTGGACATGAATTCACGTGGGAACGTGAAGATCAGATGAAGCTTAAGTATCCGCACCTGTTTAGTGCTGATAGTAGTTGAATTTCAGGGACAAAATTCTTTTAAGGGGGTGGAATGTAACTCCTACCCTTTTCGTATTTTGAATGTTCTAATTTAGTCCTTCGACTATTTGACGTTTATTAGTTAATTAGAATACTGTACCGTGTAGATGGTGGTGAATTTATGAGTTATGAAGCATTTTATGGTTTATTACGTATAATAAGCCTTATTGAAGGACACTATTATGCTATGTGAGTTCCAAGTGGTTGACCCGAGAATTTATGAGAAATGCCGAAAAACGAGTCCCGACACGTTTGTTAATGTCCAAATGAGTTTTTGGGAGGTCTAATATGAAAATATGTCAAGTAAATACTCTAAGTTATTGGAAAAATATTTTTAAAGTGAATAAAAATGATAAGTAACTTTGGGGAATAATTTACGATTGAGTTTTACGAGCTTTTAAGTGATCCCGACACAAAAAGAAGACTCGAACCCCCTTAGGATTCCTTGACCGTGGGTTCTAGACCCTTGGGAGACAAAATGGCTTCTTTTTAGAGGCTTGGTCTTTTACTAGTACAATCCCTTGGCTTATATGCATTTGGATGCATCCTAACTCACATATTTTTCATTTACAACTTCACACACACCTCTTTCTTTCTCTCTTTGGTTCGTCCGAACTCAAACACACACATACATGTTTTATTTTCAAAATTTTGATAAAAACATGAAGATTGGTGATACTTTGGGTTTTTCTAGTGTTCGGTAGAAATATAAACACAACAGTTTATTTTTATGTTGGGTTGGTCCACGGTTCGCAGTTCGAAATTTATTTTGAAGACCATTTTTGTAAGTCTTTCAAATTTATTTTTAACTTGGAGTTTTGGGCTGCTAGTGATGTATAGATGTTAGTTGTACGGCCCGATCGTTAAAAATCGAAAGCGAAAAGTTTACAAAAGGTTGTTTAGGGTGCGTTTGGGATTCGAAATAAAAAGGGAAAACATAAGGTTTTGTTAGTTTTGATATTGTGGTCGTGATGGTTGAAAAACATATGTTTGCTATGTAGCTTAATTTAGCTTATTTGTGGTTCGAATAGGCTTATTTTGAGCTTATTAGCTCACGACATCAAAAGGAAATACAAGAGGTGTACGGAGGGGAGTTTGATGGTTAATTTTCCCTAGTAGTCATATTTTTGTGGACTAATATTATAGCGTATGTGGTACCCAAATGCGATACGTAGCATATTACTTATTTAATCTTAATAAATAATTTTGGAGCTTATGGACTCACGACCCAATAACAATCAATAAGCCAAGGCTATATGATGGCTTAATAATGTATCATTATTTATTACATATTGATTATGAGCCTAGTATATGCTATAGGGCCAGAGTGAGAGAGGAATGTGTCCTGTGATCGACGTGAAAGTGATGGATACATAAAAAATATAATGGGTCCTTATTGGGCCTTAAAGCCCAATAAGCGCTAACTAATCGATTATGGGAGCTAATGACAAGCTTTAAAAGTGAAATGACATGTGAAGTTATATTTGAAAGTCATTTTGAGAACGAAATTTTGGTAAAACGATGTGAATTGTGATTTTTGGAATTAGATTCGGAAGTGTAAAAATGTTGGGAATTTGTTGAAAAATAAGGTTTTATAACATTGGGAAATGTCATATAAACGTACAAGAGGTCATGCCGAAATTGTAAAAAGTTTATAACAGTAGAATTTTAACTTAAAATGTAAATTTTTTTTAAATATTACTATTTTTAATAAATTTTAATAATCGACAAAAAGACGAAAAATAAAGAATAATTTTCCTCGAAACTTTTCAAAAATCGCATTTGATCATACCATGTACTCCGTAGTTGACTTTACAATTGATTATGGTTGTTGTTTTAGATTCAAATGTTTGCCATGAATTAATCATTAACGTGTATTTCCAAATGGTTGTTTTATATAATTTAGATCGAATATGATTAATCGTCACGGGCATTTGCCAAATTAATATGTATTGATGGTTTTTTAAGAATTATGTTTAATTAGGCAATGTATTAAATGTTTCTTATGAAAGTCGCATGTTTTTTTTTCCTAAAGATTCCTGCTATGCACTTGTTACAGAGTCCAATTTATGCATTAAAGAGACACAGTATAAGTTTGACATCTATAAAAGTATAATAACGAGCTACATCGGCGACAATCCCTCTAAACCTAAATGATTCTTCAAATCAAATGGTTCCTAAAACAATCCAATAATGATCGATTCTAGTGATTAACACCTTGTGCTAAATCTTTAAAAAGCCTAATCAATTTTCCTCCCTTCAACCCCTCCCCATTTTCTTCCTAGATCTTTCATTCAATAAAAAAAAACATAATCTTCAAAAACCCTAATCAATTTTCTTTTTCATGGGAAAGCAATTCGTCAATACGGATCAAAATGGTTGGACATGGATAACTCGGAACAAGAAATTAAAACCAATTGGAAATCCTTATCATAAGGATTTGGAGAACATTGCAACATCCTTTTATGTCACCAATATGTGTAACACCCTCAAATCTGAGTATGCAGCGGAATGTTGAATATCCGAAGGCGTTACATTATTGGGTCAATAGCACAAGATCTGAGAACGACTACTAAATGTGTCGTTTGAAAAAGATACATTGGATTAACAAAAATATTTGTTTGTTACATAAGCTCATGGCTTCAAATTGTTCAACAATATAAATAAAGATTTCGGTTTATAACAATTGTCCCCAAAGTGTAATAAGACCCCAAATCTTAAGTGTTGACTCTTCAATTATTGACTCCCAATGTATCATCGCACCTCGTGCCTTATTGACCTGAAAAACATGCTTAAAACGTCAACATAAAGTTGGTGAATTCATAGGTTTATATAAATCGATGGTAGGACCGCAAGATTTCCAAGTGTATGATTAAGCAACAAATGCAAACATCATATAAAAAGTAATTACGTTTCCTAAGCTCATGACACCGAAGCTCGACATATATGGATGCAAATTTATTTGCCAACAAGTGTCCGTGAATGATGTGCTAACCCCGCAACATCCCAGATTCGACATGGTATGCGTTCGTTCCCAGTGATAGCTAGTCACCCGAACGGGGATTGTCAATCCCTAATAGATCTATCCATAACATTCGCGCCCACACAATGTAATTCCCAATCACATCTATGCAATTAACAGTTCATGATCATGGACATAATGGGTTATGGTAACTTAGGCAAACACGTAATCATGGTATAAAATGTACACTTGCGTCCAGTTTGTAAAACAAAGCATGTTCTCACCCCAAGGATGTAAATCATTTAAATAATTGTAAAGCATGGGGCTATGAACTCACCTTAGCCGGTAGTTCTCTGAATGATAACAAATATCCAAGTAAGCAGTGGATCACACCGTTAAGTACCTAAGTAAGTACGGTCAAGTCTTAGTTTACACATTTAAGCTAACGACTCATTGTATAAACTAAATCCCATTTTAAGTTTATATATACCGTTATCACTTGTGTGGTGACGCACAAGATTATTGTATTTGTAATTCCGATGGTTCTCGAGAAACGTGAAATCGTTATAAATAAATATACTTATTTATTAACTTGTTATTAAACCCGTTCATTGTCCGAATATCTTAATGTTTGACCGATTCGTTAAGTGTTTCGTGAATTCACTTTTTGTTCACTAACATACCCTTGGGTTTTTAATTGTCACACTTTAGTCCCTAGGTTTATAAATATACACTTTTATATTTTAAACCTTTTAGTTTCGGACAATAACATAATTAGTCCCTTAAGTTTACAAAAATGTAGTTTAGGTCCTTTTAATTTACACTCAAATCCTCAAGTTTCAGAATGTTGCCAGAATAGTCCCTAGAGTTATTAAAATACGAAAAATGACAACTCAATCCCTTAGGTTTCGGAAATTACGGTTTTAGCCCTTTGACTTGCGAACATTGCATATTAGCTCCAAATAAACTTCAACAAGTGTCATTTTTCTATGTTAAGCTCAATTAAGTTTATAGAAGTTGTTTCGGCTTAAAATAAGCTATCCGAGCTTATTTTTGGCTTAACGGGCCTTATTGGGCCCGTTAAGGTCCGTTTAGCTTTTTAGAGGTCCAATATGATTTTAATAAGTCTGAAAGCCTTTAATAAGCTCATATGGGGCTGTTAAGCTTAAAATAAGCTCGGTGAGCTTATTGAAGCTTATTTCGAGCTTATTGGGCTTACGGGCCCAATAGCTCAACCCGAATAGAACCTTAAGGGTTCCTTAAGCATTTTAGCTTATTTTCTATCCTAAATAAGCCCAATAATTCTGTTTTCAGTTTAGCTTATCCAAATAAGCTAATAAGCACTAGTTGGTGGGCCGTTGGGCCCATTTAAGGCCCGAAGAGGGTCTTAGGCTTCTCGATTGGGTTCATTAAGTTCTCAAGAGCACAAATGTCTTTAATAAGTTCATTTAAAATTGTTAAGTTGGTAATAAGCCCGAGAGAGCTTATTAGAGCTTATCCGTGCCTATTGGGCCCGTGAGCCCACTAGTTCCAACCCGAATGTTATAAAAAGGTCCATCAAGCATTACTAGCTTATTTACCATTCCTATTAAGCTTAACGATCTGTTTTATTTTCCAGCTTATTCACAATAAGCTAATAAGCTTCTGATTGGGCCGGTTTGGGCCCGTTATGGCCCGTTAGGGGTTTGAAAGAGTTTCGTTGGGTCCATTAGGGTCCGTTAAGCACATTAAGTCCCATTAAGCGCTCAGGAGGTCGGTTTGCTTATTTTAGCTTATTCGATAAGCTAATAAGCCCGTTGTTGGGCCTATTAGGCCCGTTGTGAGCCCGAATGAGTTTCAGGGTTTAGAGCTTGGCCCTTTAACATTATTTGAGTCCACGAAGCTCATTTAACTTGTATAACTGTGCCAACTTTACCGATAAGCTGTTAGAGCTTATTGTGAGCTTAAGGCTCACGTTGGGCTCGCAAATGGGCTAGTAAGCCCGTATGGGTTCGGTCTTTATACTCTTGGATCCAATAACGTTTTCTAGGTCCACTTATCTTACTTAAAGTTGTATAAGTTCATCGATAAGCTGTTTGAGCTTATCGTGAGCTTATTTGCTTGTTTTGGGCCTCGCCGGTGGGCCGTTAGGTTTTATAAGTCCATTAGTGGCCCGAATGGCTTATTAGTGTAACATATGGGTCTCGTTAAATTGTCTAGCACAAAAACAACGTGTCTAGGGTTCCCAAATCGCGACCCATGACATGCAAATGTTCCTTAACCTCGTATACATGTACCCAAGCCAAGTCGTTGTGATTTTAGCAATTGTTTACGTGCAATTTCCTTATATCTTCGTATATAGGGTGTGGTGTTCATGTTGGAGACCAAGCTTTTACCTTGGACATAACATCTAATTCCTTGTCGCGTTAAATCACTTGGTGCGTGCACCTTATTAGTCTCTTGCACCATACGAGTATAAAGTGTACATATATAGGTACGTGCATTTCATAGATATCGCGACATGATGACTAGAAATCAAAAGACAATTTAAAATGCGAAGAGTATAAGTTCAAACTTGACTTACAAGGGTCCTAGAGTATTTGTGGGCGTATTTAGACGTGTAGAGTGCTAATCCAAATGTATACACGATCGAAACAACCAACCCTTGGCTTCAAAGCCTTTGAAGTTTCCCAACCCTAGCTCGAATAATTTCTTGTGGGTACTTGCTGGTTCGAAGTGGAAATGTGAGTGTGCTTGGTTGCGGTTTATGTATCCCGAACAAGAGAGGAGAGGGTTTGAGGTGTGTGTGAGTTAACAAGAGTGTTAAATGGTGAGACTAAGTGAGTACTTATAGGCCATAAGCTAGTTACATTCTTTAGTTACAAAAACAAACCCAAACCGTGCCCTAGAGGGTGGTTTTAAAGGATTCTAGTTGATTACACATGGTATTATGCTAAACCACTTGAGTACAAGTATTAATGAGAGGATTTTGGGTACATGATTCACTTAGCTAGCAAAATCTTGAAGATTATGTGTATGTGTATGTCGTGACCGGGTATCCAAGGAAAAGAACCAACAAATTTGGTCATTAACCTCTAGGTATTAGTTACTAGGAACATTAAGTACCATCTTTAATTACTTAGAGTTTGTACATGTATCCTTAAAGATCATTAGGGGATTTTTGCTAGTAAATAAATCACCAAGGGCGATTTCATGTGGGTTTACTTGCCCATATTCGACACCCAAGTGACATAAACACGAAACTTGATTAAATTTCGTGTTTAGGTTTTCAAAGTGGGTATCGGTTTGAGTCTAGGTAAGTCTAGGTATTTCCGGGGTGCGTCCAAATGTATTTTATCGCGAAACGTAACCCTTTTACGTGACCAATAAAAATAAAATACGCAAAGTAAATAATTATCTTCTTAATAATTATTTCTTACTTGGTTGATGTAAACCTTAATTTATTTGGTGACCGTTTACATTCATTGATTATTTTTAGTCTACGCGATTTAGCTCAAAGGTAAATATTAAAAGTAAACGCGTATCGGACTAAAATAAATAGTGATCATTAATATAGTCGTACAAAGACATGAAAAATGAGAAATGTTACAGTCTCCACCCGTTAAAAGAGCTTTGTCCTCAAAGCTTAAGACCTTGTAGTGGATGACGAAGCCCGGTTTGTGAAGAGTTGTGGGTATTTTTGTTTGAACGAATCTTCACGCACCAGGTGAACTCAGGGCCCCGCCTAGAGTTCCAGCGAACCTTAACCAGTGGTATCCGGCTCCGCTTCAATCGTTTGATCTCCCGTTCCATGATTTCAACGGGCTCTTCCACAAACTGGAGCTTATCGTCAACATGAATTCCTTCTAACGGCATGACTATTGGTTCGTCAGCGTAACATTTCTTCAGATTTGATACATGGAAAGTGTGGTGAACTCTGCTCAACTCTTGAGGAAGTTCCAGCCTGTAGGCAACCTTTCCAACTTTTGCTAATACTTTGAAAGGTCCGACGTATCTCGGGTTCAGCTTGCCCCGCTTACCGAACCGTACGACTCCTTTCCAAGGTGAGACCTTGAGCATAACTCTGTCTCCAACTTCGAACTCCATCGGCTTTCGCTTCCGATCAGCGTAGCTCTTTTGTCGATCCTGTGCCGCTTGCATCCTTTGCTTGATCAGGACGATCTTTTCCGTTGTTTCTTGGATTAATTCCGGGCCAGTCAGTTGGGCTTCCCCAACCTCGGCCCAGCATACTGGTGATCGGCATTTTCGACCATACAGTGCCTCATAAGGGGCGGCCTTTATGCTAGCGTGATAACTGTTGTTGTATGAGAACTCGGCCAATGGCAAATGCTTAACCCAGCCTTTGCCAAAATCAATCACGCAAGCACGTAGCATGTCCTCGAGAGTTTGAATGGTCCTCTCGCTCTGGCCGTCAGTTTCTGGATGATACGCAGTGCTCATGCTATAATCTGTACCCAAAGCTTATCTGAAATGGATCTTCAAAAATTTGAAGTGAATCTTCCCGTCACGAACGCAGATAATTGGAGGCAGTATCACCATTCTTGCCACTATCCTGTTCAGTACAACCTTGTCAAATTGTCCAATGGATCATCTCCTATTGGCAAGAAGGAGGCAGATTTTTTGTAATCGGATCCACAATCACCCAGATGGTGTCGAAACCTTGTGACGACCTAGGAAGTTTGGTGATAAAATCCATCGTGATATTATCCACTTCCACTCGGGTATTTCTGGTTGTACTAGCAATCCCGATGGCCTTTGAATGTTCGCCTTAAGACCCTTGCACGATGTAGGCATTTGCTAACATACGTGGCGATGTAGCCTTCATGTTTGGCCACCAAATATAATTTCTTTCCACATCTTGGTACATCTTTTCGGAACCGGATGGATAGAAGATTTTGACTGGTGGGACTCCCGTGCATAATCGTCGGATCTTAAGTCTCCCATAGCAAGGTATCCACTCCTGCAAGTGTAAACATAGTGTTTCCATCGGCAACGCGGATTCCAATCTTTTCCCTGGTATATCCCTTCGGATTATACCTCCTACAATCTTCCATGTCACGAGAATACTCTGGACTCAGGCATCGATCAGAGCTTCAAAAATTCGGATTGGGGAGATCCAAACCAATTGTCATAACTAAGGCTCGAACCCGCAGTGGCTCAATCCGTTCCTTGCGGCTCAGCGCATCGGCCACTACGTTTGCTTTCCCTAGATGATAACGAATATCACAATCGTAGTCACTCAGTAATTCCAGCCAACGGCGTTGTCTCATGTTAAGTTCCTTCTGATCGAGAATGTAACATTTCACATATTCAGGTTATTTACAACTTTAATAAATTCATTATTTATTTAGAGTTTACGCGATCGCTTTTTAATATTTATCTTATAGTTAAATCGCGTAAACTAAAAATCAACGACTCAATTAAACGAACACCTAAAACAAATTAAAGATTACATCAAGCAAGTGTTATATGATTATTAGGAGAATAATTTATAACTTTTCAAAATTTATTTTTGTTGGTTACGTAAAACGCTTACGTTTCGCAATAAATTACATTCGTCGTACCCTGAAGCACCTTTAACCCAACTACACATCAAACAAATACCCACATTTATGCCCAATACTCAAAATTTAATTATTTTGCTTTCTTATATCATCTTAAAACCGGACATAGACTTTTACACAAGAAAGAAATGCAAAACACCCATTAAACTCTTTTCTACACATGTTATATCTTACATAAAGATGTACTTTTGACCTATGGTTCTAGAAATTGTCTAATCCTTGTACTTCCCCCCTCCTTAAACCGTGGCCTCCTCCTAGGGAGGAGGAGAGCTCTTACACAGGTCCTTTAAACCAATTAACACTTCCAATGGATTTTACCCTTAGGTAGTTTATATGGTTTCCTATATGGGCTAAATAAAGAAAGCCCTAGGTCCATAATCCTTTTACACTTTCATACAAGAAAAATCAAACCAAAAACTCTCTCCTTTGAGCCTCAAAACCCACGGCATACATATAAGTTTTAGGGTTTCATTTTAATTTTCCATCCAAGGTATTCCAAGCATTCAAGTGTTCATTCTAAGGTTACCTAAGACTACTCAAGGTGTTGGGAAGCTTGGATTCGGGTTTAACAAGGAATTATCAAGAAAACATATTTAGGGATTTTCTTTGATTAAGGGTTTTAGAATATATAAAGGCTTGATTGGGGATTACATCTTGTGTTCAACATCCTACCTTGACTTCTATAGAGGTCTATTAAAGTATCAATAGTTCATTCATTAATTTCTTATTGTATACATACTTGTTGCATAAGTTAATCACCACCTAAATTCATTTTAAAGTTATATAAAGTACTTGATGATTTCATATGGACAAATGACATGAACATTTAGAGGACTAAATACATGTAAGATATACGGTAACAACACTTTGTTGAAGTTTAATGGTGCAAAGTCTTTAAGTATACATAAATACAAACTAACTTGTTTAATTAAAAACCCTAACAAACTTATTATTGGCTAAGTGTTGAAAACGAACCATAAACCCATGTATTATAAAACTAGTTGATAAAAATAGTGCCTTTATAAAGATCGTGAGCATGTAAGGAACTCAAAAAAACGGGATTAATACCGCACATAGTTATGCAGTTTATGAGTAATATATAAAACAATTATATAAACTGTTATGAACATTAGCAGATACTAGTCAATCAGTGGAAACAATTCTAAAAGATATAATAAATTAGATACAAAACCTATAAATTCTAACCCACAACATAAAGAACTCGCAAAACGGAATTATAAACGAACAAGTACGTAGTAATTTAACAAAGAATATATAAAATTAATTTCTATAAAAATAATTATTAAAAAACTGATTATGAACATAAATCCTACGTATCATCAGGGATTAAAATTTTATAAATACTAATAATTTTGATAAATTATCTAACCTTAATCCAAGCCATAAGGATCTCCTAGAAACGGAAACTATAACGAACGAGTTTATGATTTAAACAAGTTACACATAATTAATGTATAAAAATAATTCCATATAAACTGTGAATGAAACAGTAAAAGTTACTGTTTCATCAGGGTTTAACTTTATAAAAAAAATGTTTTTGATAAATCAATTTAATACGGAGACGAGGACCATAAGAAACGTATAAAACGGAGTCGAAACGATGTAAGATATGAGGGTTTTTAGAACTTGCGCGCATAACATTTATGTTTTAATACAATCATTTTTTATAAAAAAATTAAGGATACAATATGAAATATCCAATTATTAAATCATACATTTTACAAATGATGCGTTAGTAAATAAAAAAATATTTTCTTACGAGTACGAGTATATACACTTTAATTTAACGAAGTACGGGTTAATAATTAATGTAAACATTTAAAGATTTAATAAAAACTATTAGGTGGTGGTGTAACTATACGACGTGGATGTTAATTTATATGGAATACATTATACAGCATACGGCCTATAAATAAAAATTAGTTGCATTCAAATTGCCGAGCATTCTCTTACTTGATTTAGATAATCAATCAGTCACTTACGGTGAGTTCATAGCCCTGCTTTGATACAACTATATGTTTTACAACTTTGGGGTGAGAAACATGCATCATTTTACATTTGGACGCAAGTACTCTTTTAAACATATTACGATTTGGCCTAAGTAGCTAAACCCACTATTGCCCACTATCATGAACTGTCAATTGCTAGTTAGCGAGCGCGAATGTTATGAATAGACTATTTGGGATTGACATCTCCCGTTTCGGGTGAGTAGCGCTCATCAGTTATCGACACTACAGAAACAACGAACGTATCCATGTCGGAACAATTAGGATGTTGCTGTTTTGAACATCTACCAGGGCACATTAGTGCAGTTCAATTGTATACATAAATGTCGAGCTTCGGGTCCCATGAGCTTAGCGCACTTTGGGGGGGGTTTAATTTACTTTAGATAATTGTATGTGTTACATTCTTCACTTTAGGAAATCTTGTGGTCCTACTTATATACATTTACTAAACCAGTATGAATTCACCAACTATATGTTGACGATTTAAAAGACTGGTTTATTTCTCAGGTCACATAGGTACGAGAACCAAGGATACATTGGTGTCACCACATTTTGGAGTCATTACTATAAAGATTTGGATGCATTACATTTTGGGAATATTTGTTATGTCTTAAAATCTTTACTTTTCATGGATGAACTATTTAAGCTTTGTGCTATTGTAACAAACAAGTCTATTTAATCCAATGTATCAATTTTAAACGACTCGAGAGGTCGTTCTCATATCTCGTGCTATTGATCTATGAAGTAACACTCTCCAACCCATATTCCGCTGCGACCCATTTTGGGGGTGTTACAGATTGGCATCAAGAGCCTAGGTTATAGAGAACCAGGTCAAATATTTTTACTTGGACTATAACCGTTTTCAAACATTGCATCATACAAAGGGATTTTCATGGGCCATTCATTCATACATTACTTGTTGCATTAGTTAGGTATACTAGATGCTGCATGGTTCACATACGTGTTTATAATATATTAAGTATATCATTATTGGTCTTATATATATACATATATTTACTTACACTACCTTGCGTATATTTTACACTTCTTTATATAAGAGTTATTATATAAATACTAGAACATTCTTAAAGACAAAGTATACTATAAACTCGTATGTCCTAAACATTAATCTATCTTATATGATATATACCATCATTCATGTATACCACCAATCATTCATACCATCGTCCATTCATACCATGATGCATTCCATTTCGCCATGTCGCATTTTCATCACTGCCATGTGTGCATATTCATTCACCATGCATCATCGTACATCGTGTGTACCTTTCATAGTGCACGCATCCTGCATGGTTTCATATAAAGACGATTTATATAAACTTTTGCTTGTGCAGGTTATGGCTGCATCCACTATTCCCGTCTCTGCTGAGGAGAATCTTGGGGACCCGATCGATATCCGGGTAGATATCATTCACCCAGAGCCTGTCGCTGCAGTTGCTTTTCCTGCAGCGGCCATTATGGGGACACAAGCCCAACACGGGGAGGCTATACGAGGCATACAAGAGCATTTATTAGGAGTGCCCATACAGGAGGAGCTGACGGCTCTGAGATTTAGGGCAGACATTGCTGAGGCAGAAAATGCTTCATTGCGTGCTAGGATTAAGACTACAGAGGCAATCGAGAAGATTACTCGTAACCGTGAGAGACAAGCTCGTGTTAAGATTGAGCAGCAGTTGGCTGCGGTTCAAGAGTCCCAGCGTCAGGACCGAGAGGACTTTAGGAAACTCAAGGAGCTCGTGACCAGTCAGTTCGGACGACACTCATAGATATCTTGCTTCATGATTTATGTACTAGCTTGTATTGGAGATTTTATGTACTAGCTTGTATTGGAGATTTTTATTATTAAAATCCTATTTTTAAAATTTAAAATAAAAGCTCAAAAATGAAATTTAAGATCTAAAAAGTGTAAAAATGATTTTACTGGATGTAAACCTAAAGCTATTTTTTATAAAACTAAAAACTATTTTTTTGTATTTTTCTGAAACTTTTTTGTATTTTTTATTGATTTTATAAGATTTTAACTTTTGAAATTTGATTAAAAATAAAATAAAAGCTGGAAAATTCTAAAAAATTCAGGGTAAATCCTAAACACTAGCAGGAACACAAGAAAAATAAGAAAAACCAAATTGCTTAACAAATAAGCCCTCAAATGAGCTTATAAGGCTACGACTTATTTTTAAAAAGGGAAGTTAAAACGTGTACTAGTATTAAATTATGCATGATATGGATGGATGAGCTATTGAAGCAAACTGGTTATCACGTTGGGACTATAAGTGTGAGGTCTCAGGTTCGAGGGTGGGCAACCCCAACTTTTTGCAATTTTTTTATTTTTTTACTTTTATGAAAAACTAAATACTAAGATTTATAGAAGACACAAAAATAAGCTATTTTAATAAAAAGGACTTAAGCTAAAACTAACTAATAAGCTCTAAAACAGCTTATCAAAGCTGCTGTCACAGAAAGTGGGTGTTTGGACTCACTTTTACTTAAACAGCTCTATCAAGCTCAAATTAAGCTTATTATGAAAAAGGAAAGATGTTCTAAAGAGCTTATATGTTGCTTAAGCTAATTAAGAAGAGAAAAGAGAGCTAGAAACTATATTTGATAGCTGAAAATGAAAAACAATCTTGCAAACTCAGAAAACAAAGAAATAAGCACTAAATCCAAATAAGCTAAAAGGTACAAAAAGCAAAACTAGGTTCTAAGCTTCTGAGAACTAATTAAACTACTTATTAACTATCTATATAAGCAATAAAAACTAGAACCTTAATCTTAATTTCACAATCTAAGAATCTACTTTGGCAAACTGCTGTTTTTGGCTTTCCAGGTTTTTAAGTGACTTTTAAAAGCAAAATAAAAGCAATGAAATAAGCAATAAACCTAAAGATAATTCCTAATCTATATTAATCTATATCTAAACTATATACTACCTTAATTTGAAAAGCTAAGACCTATGATTACTTTGCTTAATCTTAAGCCAAAAGTGACAGCAGTACTAACTTTTTGTTAGTACTGGTGTACTTTGCACAAGTGCAACTCAAAGGTGCAGGTTACCTAAGGGAAATCCTTGCACTTTGAAACACTCAAGTAAAGTGTAAGAACACAAATCAAGCAATAACCAAGCCTTAGATGGCTTGGTTCAATAATTTACACAAGTGAACACTATGAAAACTACCCTGGTGCAGGAACATCTAATATAAGACATAACTTTTTAATTTCTTAAAACTAACTTCTAAAAACTCTTTTCCTAATGTCTTTAACTAAATTCAAAGTTGCCTCAAAAAGTTTTGCACTAAACTTTTGACTTTTGATAGTCAAAGTAGCTTAAACTAAACACCCCTTTACCATTTTGACAGATTTAAAAAACTTCATAAAATCAAATCTATTTATCAAAAGCCTAATACCAGATGATTTTTAGCTTATAATAACCCTAACTAACATGAATTAACAACTGATTAAGCATTAATCTAAGATTTAAACTAATTTTCTACTATTTTTTTTTTGGTTTTTTAAGGTTTTTAAGACACTTATATTAAAGACTATGATCTAAACAATTTTAATCAAAAACAGATAAGCAACTATGATTATTAAGCTAGTTAAAACACAAATAAGCACTAATAAGCAAATTAAATAAGCAAATAAGCAGATCTAAGTTTAGAAAGCTATAAAACTAATATTCAAGGCAAGAAATTAAAGGAAAACTTACAATGCCTCTAGCTAAACAAGAGGAACCAAATATGGCAGCTACAAGCTCCCTAGCTTATTAATAAGCTAGGGTATAAGTCCTTGGGGATCCTTCCCTTTTAGATCCCCCTTCCATAAGCTCAAATCCAATGAATTCCATGGTAAATGTAAGTTAAACTGTTTTAAGGTTTAGAAAGGATTATTTCTGAATTGATTAAGCTCTATTTCAGCTTATAGACTGAAAGAGCTTATTAAGAGCTTATTGAGAAATTTTGGCTTAATTTAGAGAGCTTATGAAAACGAGACTTGGAGAGATTAAGAACAACTGAATTTCATTAATAAAAAGCTTGCTTACAATACTTTAAAAGGGAAATTACAAGATTAAAAACAACATTAAGCTAGGAATTTAAAATTTAAGCTAAAACTAAATTAAGGCTACGTGTGTGTGTGTGTGAAGAGTGAGGCTCTATTTATAGTGCCAAGCTGAAGCTTCTAGGCTCTCTTGCCTTGCTCTCCAATCCTTCAATCTCAGCCAATCATTTCTTCAAATCATTGCCAAATGATTAATAGTCGGTTGATCAAATTGTGTGCACTCAAGGATTGCCAAGCTGTCATTCCTTGATGTGACAGCTTGTGCTTCTTTTGTGAGAGAGTCTAGTACAAAACCTACATATATTTGTGCTTTCACCATTGCTACGTGGCTTTGAGCTTGAGAGAGGTTAAGTAACCCCTTGATAAAGACTGATTTGACCCTTCATTTGTGTTAAGGAGATCTTGAATTGTCTTAATTGCCCGTTGATTTTGATTTGCCCTTTGTTTTAACTGCTTGGTGAAATAGGAGAAATGAATGAACAGTAAAATGCCCTTCGCGCCTTTTTTTCTTTTTATAACTGAAAGAGGGGTAAAATCGTTTTAAACTTTGGGAAAGTTGCAATTTTAGTCCCTCTCTTTCTTTTTACTCTTTTTAGTTATAAAAGGAGTTTTAGAAATTGCAAACCTGGCCCTTGTGGTTTATGAAAAAGGAAATGGGCTAGGGTTTTGGGCTTAAGGATTCGGGTAAGGCCCATTTGGGTATAGGAACCATTTATGAATTTTTCTGAAAGTTGAGGGGCTAAAGTGGAATATTTTGGGTTTTGTTGACTTTTATTGACCATGATTTGACCACTTTGACTGAGGGTTTGACTTTTCCTGGCTTTGGCTTCCGGCTTTTGTTCACTCTTCCGTTCTCATGTCTGTGCTTGCTTGTTTTTGATGGTTTTCTTGTGATTTTTGATATATCCGTACCTGCACACACAAAACACAGATACAAGCATATTTTTTGCCATTTTTGGTCTGTTTTGGGTTTAATTGGGTTATTTCAGGTATTAACGGATATGTGTATTTTACACTTATCAACTACTCGGGAATAAAGATCAATACGTCGTATCTAGAGGACTCAATACGCCGTATTCAAGATATGGAATCAATATAATATTCTGGAAGATATCAAGCGTGGTCCCTACTCCAAGAAATCCCCAATACGCCGTATCCAACTCTTGGATACGCCGTATCCAACCGACTTCCAGACCCTATAAATACAAAACTCAAAAACGAGTTTTAAGTGTGCTAAATCATATTCTCGATACCTAAACCACAAAAGTCGATTTTTAGAGGAGAAAAAGAGCAGAAGAGGTCGAGCAACGTATTCAATTCCATAGAGGACAACGTGTAATTTTATATACTTTAGTAACCGTTCAGTTTTTAGTATCATTCGTTAACTCGGTTAGTTTACCTTGGCTAAATAATTACTCTTGTATTTATTATGACGTTTGAAGGCTAATACCTTCGGGTATTAGCCATTATTATGAAGATCTGAATGTTTGGTATTTGTTTATCTCGATTTCTTGATTTATCGTTGAGTGCTTGTTTATGTTTATCAATTTATACTTGTTTACGCGCTTTTGTATGCGACCTATCATTCAACTGGATCTAGTGAAGCGGACCAAGTAGATCTAGAGTCCGGGATAGCTCTCCATATAGTAATTTATACATCTAGAATCATAGTTACACAAATATTGTCCTTCTAAGTCTGTGTCTAGGATACGCTTCGGGCTTAACTAGTTAATTGGATATTGCCAATGGTTTATTGATCGTGTTGACTAGCAGGTGACCTAGATAATTCAACAAGTAACGTTCTGATTCCATTGGATAGTTGGACAAGTGGACTACTAGTGTATAAATTGCCATTAAGCGGTAAGTGGGTAAAGTCTTTATGAGCTAGGGTTTAACAAGATCACCATTGCTTTAATCCCTAAGATAGATTATAATCAGCAAATAAGGATGCTTTATGCGGATGCTTTAATTGTGACAGAATTAGCAAAGGGGTGAAGGGCGGCAAGATAATTCAAGGCAAGTAAGTTCTTATTTCATTGGATATTTAGAAAAGATGGACTACTAGTGAATAGGGAAGTAGAGGGTGGGTCGATTAAGTTGTAAGTGGTGAAAGATTACTCCTATGAGCTATGTGATTAACTAGATGCGGAGGGGGGGACGGCGAGCCATTGCTTTAATACCTGGGGCTAAATAATTGATAATCAGCAAATAGGATTGCTTAAGCGGACTGGGGGGGGGGGGGGGAGGGGGGGGGCTTTAAAATTGTGACATAATTAGATGTGTCCTGGAGGTCCTTAGAGGATGATTAACGCCTAAGCTTCAAGAATTGATTAACCACCTTCGAGAGAAGAAAGTCATCCACTCTAAATAAACAAACCAACGTATCTAATCGATAAATGAGTAAGGTTTGAATATTATTGTACCTTATATAAGTTCGACCGCTTCTTTTTATCCTTGTACATGTTAATTAGCTTGGCGGGGTAAAAAGTTCCTTGAATTATATATTAAAGAGCACTTCAACCAAACTGTGCCAGTCTCGGCGTCAGGCTGAAAAACCCCTCTTTTTTCCTGTTAGAAATATGGGAGGATTTAGACTGACATAGGTTTAAACACTGGTTTAGAATAGAAATAGAATTACATAGTTTAGATAACCAAGATATTAAATTAAAAATGATAGATTTTAACCCAAGATATTAATTAAATTGATAGATTTAACCTCGCTTCAAGTGTTCGACACCCTACTTACCACGAAACTACTACCGATCATGTACACTGCCCGTTAAAGTGTTGTTTTTGGTTTAGTCGGCAAAATATAAATTTAAAACTTGAATCATCTTAAATATACCATACAACGACAGCACATCACCTGTTGTGAGGTCAAGTTTTCTTTTTGTCGAAATACTTGTCTTTAAATTGAAGACCGGGTTGCTATCGGAAATAATAGCAAGCCATTGACATGTTTTGAAAGCGATTTGAACTTCTGCTCGAACTTCATTTACAGCCTCGTATCATTATTAAATGACATTTTTAAGGCCGTAAATGTTATCGATTTTTAGAAGACATGTCAAGAACACTATATTTTTATATTTTATGATTTTTTAATTTTGTATTTTCTTTTTATGATTTTTTATTTTTATATTTTCTTTTTGAAAAGTTTATATAAAATGAAAAATCTTTGTGGGTTTTTCTGATTTTCTTATATACATATAATACATAGGATATGTGAAGAGAGTACCACCATTACTCTTCCTCTTTGTCTGCCAGCTTTTTCAAAGTCTCCAGGGACATGCTTTGCATTCCAAGCTTTTTGATGAGAAATTCCAGTCGTTCTCGTGCTAAAGGCTTGGTGAAGATGTCTGCCAGTTGATACTTTGTTCTGACAAAATATAGCTCAACCACCTTGTTCTCTACTTGCTCCTTGATAAAGTGATGTCTGATGTCAATATGCTTTGATCGGGAGTGTTGGACGTTGTTGCAACATAAAGCAATGGCACTTTTATTATCGCAGTACAAAGGTATCTTGTTGAACACAAGGCCATAGTCAGTCAATTGTGATCGCATCCAAAGTATTTGAGCACAACATCCTGACAAGGCAATGTATTTAGCTTTTGTACTGGATATAGCGGTGCTCTTCTGTTTCTTTGACGACCAGCTCAACAATCTACACCTAACAGTTGCATACTTTTAGACATACTTTTTCTGGTATCTTGGCAACCCGCATGGTCAGCATCTGCAAAAGCTGTTAGAGCAATGCAAGAATCCTTCGGATACCACAGACCCATATTAATGGTTCCTTGTAGGTATCGAAAGATTCGCTTAACCTCATGTAAGTGCTTTTTGGTAGGCTTCGCCTGATACCGAGCACACATGCACACAGCAAATACAAGGTCAGGTCTACTGGCTGTGAGATACATAAGGGTGCCAATCATTCCATGATAACGTGTAGGATCAACGGCTTTCCCTTGTGGATCTTCATTCAATTTGGATTTCTCCACCATTGGAGTATCCGCTGGTTCACAGGTTTCCATACCATACTTTTTAATCGATTCTAGAGCATATTTGGATTGATTTAAAAAGATGCCTCTAGGACTCTGAGAAATCTGTAGTCCTAAGAAAAATGATAGTTTGCCCATCATTGACATCTGAAATTTTGAACACATTATTTTTGAAAATGTTTCACAAAGATCAGGTTTAGTAGAAGCAAAGATAATATTATCAACATAAATTTGTACCAATAATATGTCCTTGCCTTCACGTCTGACAAACAATGTTGGATCGATGGTGCCTTTAGTGAACTTGTGGGACAGTAGAAATGATGAGAGCAAATCGTACCAAGCACGTGGAGCTTATTTCAACCCATAAAGAGCCTTCTTTAGCTTATAAACATGATTGGGATTATCTGGATCTACAAACCCGTCCGGTTGACTAACATAGACCTCTTTACGTAAAATGCCATTCAAAAACGCGGTCTTCACATCCATTTGGTAGACGACCATGTTCATATGAGCAGCGAATGCAATAAAGATACGGATGGCCTCGAGTCGTGCAACTAGAGCAAAAGATTCCTCAAAGTCTATGTCTTCTTCCTGACGATAACCTCTCGCTACCAAACGAGCCTTATTTTTCAATACACCTCCCAGCTCGTCTAATTTCACCTTGTAGATCCACTTCAAGACGTTCAAACTCGTTGAATTCTTCTTGCATGGCTTCAATCCAATAGGATTCTGTCAATGTGTCTTTATAACTCTTGGGTTCAACAGAGGAAAGGAAAGCATCAAATAACTGAATAGTTCTTCGTCTTGTAGTTGTTGTCGAGTGGAAACCGGTCTAGAAGGATCGCCAATAACATTGTCAATCGGGTGATCTTTGGTCCATTTGTTGATGTGTTCGGGTGGTTAATTGATTGAATGCACATGATTTAGAATAACAACTTGAGTAGAGGATTCTTCAGAACTACGTTCTGGAATTAGAAATTCAACAGAGGGATTATTATCCATGTGTGCAACTTTAATATCCTGGTCATCTTCTTCAACACCGAGAGGAATAACTAGGGGTAGTGTTTTTGGAGTTGTTTGAGAGATACTTGAAGATGGTGCATCTTGATCAATTGTAGTTGAGGAAGGTGTACCGGTTGAAACAGCACATTCTGGTGCAATGACTGTAGGAACTTGAGGATCAACACATGGTGAAGGATTAAGGTACTCATCAAACATCGGCTGAAACAATATTTCCCAGTCGTGGGACATACGGAGTTGAAGAAGGAATGTTTGGCACGAGTCCTGAACTGATTGTTCCAGGAGTCAAAAGTTTAGGCCCGGGTCCTGAACTGGATTGTTCAAAAGCCATTGCTGTCAAATCATCAAAATCAACATGTAAATAATCATTCGGGTCCTTTTGTTGTAGATTCGGAATGCTTTCTTCGCGGGAGCATAGTCAATAAAAATTCTAATATCAGCCTTCAGCTTCAACTTACCAAGATCTTCACCGTCATTAGTGGGATAGCAGAGAGCACCAAAGACATGAAGATAGGATAAGTCAAGTTTTCGATCATGGAGAAGTTCATACGGTGTTTTGTTGTGACGTTTTCGGATTAATGATCGGTTTTGTGTATAGCAAGCTTTCGCGACTGCCTCCGCCCAAAGAAATAACAGAGCCTTTGAAAAGATCAACATGGTTCGAGCAGCTTCCACTAAAGTACAGTTCCGTCTTTTGACAACGCCATTTTGTTGTGAAGTGCGAGCAGCTGATGTTTGATGTGAGATTCCGACTTCTTCATAGTAAGCCTTCAGTGTCTGATTGACGAATTCAATGCCATTATCAGTCCTGATGTTACGAACGATTGCATTCAAACGAACTTGGATCATTTTTAGGAATTTAATTATGAACTCTGGAACTTCATCCTTTGAACGTAGAAATTTCACCCATGTAAACCGAGAAAAATCATCAACGATAACCAGTATATATTTTCTCCCATTGATACTTTGAACCCTCATTGTCCCGCAAAGATCCATATGCAGCAAATAAAGTTTATCTTGAATAGAGTCTTCAGCTTTGGGTTTGTGGGAGTGTTTCTTGCTTTTACCAAGAGCACAGGCCGAGCACAAATGATCTTTCTGATACTTTAGTTTTGGAAGACCTCAGACTAGACCTTGTTTGGAAAGAGAAGTGATATAATCAAAGTTAAGATGAGATAATCTTCTATGCCACAACCAAGACTTGGTCTTTAAGGCCTTAGACAAGAGACATATAGGAGAGGAGAGCAACAAATTCTCCATAGATAAGGTGTATAAATTTGAACCCCTAGACCCCTTGAGTAGATCAACACCGTCTAAGTCACGAATGAAACAGGTGT
This sequence comes from Tanacetum coccineum, assembly GCA_026074375.1. Taxonomy (NCBI): domain Eukaryota; kingdom Viridiplantae; phylum Streptophyta; class Magnoliopsida; order Asterales; family Asteraceae; genus Tanacetum; species Tanacetum coccineum. The sequence continues at coordinate 67,779 of BQNB010002152.1, forward strand.
GTTTGCGAAAAGCTACCTCGAGATCGGAATCACAAAATTTCCCATTTGATAGTCTTCATAACCAATTATCTTAGCAACGTGATCATTCCCAAATCTGACGGTACCCAAAAATTTACTGACGAAGTTGATGAGTTGAGAGCGATTTCCGGTCGTATGCTTTGAGCAGCCGGAGTCCAAATACCAGAGAACAATTTGGACAACCTACAATCGTTAAAAGAAGAAGATGGAACATCGGAAACAGTGGATCCCCAAGATTGTTTGGGTTCCTTAGAGTTAGAAGTTTTAGATTCTACAATCTTAACTTTGAAACTGGAACCTACAGATCTTGTTGCTTTTGGTCTCCTGGTGTAAACTAAGATTCCTTGAGTTGGTGTAGCTACTGATTTGGTAGAGGTTTACTTAGTAATCAATACTTTAGTGGAGGTAATTCTAGTTAAAGGGCACCTATTTCTGACTATAGTGAAGGTCCTACCTATAGGTTTCCAACTATATCCAATTTCACTAAACACCTTACCCGTAGGTTTTCATACTTTTCTCATTTTATTTCTTTTTGGTTTAGATTTCGAACGCACACTCACATCATTCACATAATCAAGAATACGCATATCATGATTAGCATCAAACAAACATTTGTTACAGATAGCACAAATAGATTCAAACTTAGCATTTCTTACAGAATGCTTAACAAGTGCATTACTGACAGGTTCAAAAATAGAAATCATCTTATTCAAACTAGATTTAACTTTCCTAGAGTGGTCTTCTACTTTATTCTTCTGATTGCTACTTTGTGGTCACGTGATCCTATTGTTCTTTGTATTGCATGAAGGCTTTGATCCGCTAGCACTAGTAGTAGGTTTTACTCCTGTAGAAGTCAACAAAGGCTTGTTAGAATCTTTGGTTTTAAGAGAATCATTCTGCTTAGGAATATTGCTTGAAGATGTGACAGGTTCAGCAAATCTAACTCTTTTGTCCTTGTTCATCGGTGTGACAGCAACTAACTTCTCACTAGGTTTGGGTGAATTAGGGCATGTCTGAGAGACATAGACTAACAATTCCTGAACATGTTTTGTAAACATGCAAGCAGATTCTAATAGAGGTTCACTAGGATTCTGTGTTCTAGCGCGTTCTACAAATCCACGAAGAGTGTTAGTATTTTCTATAGTCTTCTCAATGTAAACCTCATAGGCATCCCTATTGTTCTTAAGCCTATGAGAAATAGGTTTGATGTCTAGCTTGAACATTCCTGGAGCAATAGTGGTTTAGGTTTTGAAATCGAAGTATCGACAACATTTTTCCCTTTAAGTTTCCTTAATTCATTTTTCAATGTTGTAATAGCAAAAACCTTTTCTTAAAGTTGAGCATTTAAATCCGAATTTTCAAGAGACTTTGCATTAATTTGAGCAATTAAAGAGTCACAATATTCTTTTGATTGAACACGTGTCTTTCTAATTGAGTCAAATTGGTCTTTGTAAATTGATTTCAAATGCTCTTGTTCTTTTCTCAAATTTTCATTTTCCGAAAGTAATTTTGCCAAACTATGCTCCAGAATGTTGATTGTTTCAATCTCATCAATGTCTTTCTTTACATTTTCCAAACTATTTTTTCCACTCAAAGATTTAATCCTATCCTTTAACTTTCTTATGACCGTGTCCTTTTCTTGTGACTGAGCTTTCAACTCATTTAATTCAAATAATTGATTAAATGTAGGAGCATTTTGGTTTTTACGAAAATTGTCCTTTTGAAAAACTTCTTGATTGAGTTGAGTCGTTAATTCTAGAGAAATGCAATGCTTTTCGAGTGTTGAATAACTTTTTAACAGTTTATCGTAAACATCTTTTTCAATCAAATCTTTCTTTTTGAGAAGCTCAGTCTCAAGTTCGAGACACTTATTGCATTCATTCACACATGACTTTTTCACATCAAAACTATCCACATAATTCACAGCAATATGCAAAATTTATTGAGACATGATTTGTTTCAGGAGTTGATCATTATCAATGCTTAGCTGTTTGATTTGAATTTCAAAAGCATTTTTGTCTACAGAACACTGATCAACAGCCGCTTCCATTTGGTTAAAAATAGTTTAAACTTCAGTAATTTCATCTAAAAGAGTTCTATCAAACGCATTAAATGTGTCCTTTAAAACTTTTAAAAATGAAATTATTTCAATTACAAAACACGCTTTGGTATGTTCAAAACCCCACGCACCAGCAGTAATAGCATCGGATGTGGTTCTCTTTTTCACAACATTGTCAAAATTGGCCAGTTGATATTTTATCTTTTTAAGACATTCATTTAGCAAACTTACCTTAGGAAGTTCACTAAGAGCTTCAATTCTAACAGGTGTATGTGACGTAACGGGTGTTTTAGAAAAGGACGAAGGTTTTAACTAGAAAGCTTGTTTTGCAGACAATTCTTTTTTAGTGACAAAACGTTTACCAAAATCTTCTTTTATCTTATTCAACTTTGAATAATCAGTTGAAGAAATCTTAATTTTCTTTTTGATTGAAATTGGATCATTTTGTTTATCAAGCATCTTTGATTGACTCTCTTCTTCCAAGATCAATGTCTCTTCATCATCAAACACAGAAATCACAGCATGTTCTTTAGCAATAACACTACCATCATATAATGTTGGTTGAATCCGCTGAGCTTTTTTAAGATGGAACGGATTTTAATAACCAAGAGCTTGTTTGTGAGTGTCATCGTAAAACAACTCGTGGTTTCGTTAGCATATGCATTGCTGTGTAGATCGATACATCTTAACAGAATAATATTCTCTGAAGTTCTTTATTTTGTTTTTTACCAAAACAATTTCCTTGATAATGTATTTAGACTCTTTTTCTTAGAATCTGTTTGAAAACAATTAAAATGTTTTTGATAAAGATTCATTTTCTTGACAATAATAGAAAGATTTCTTTAAATGTATCGAACTCCTGCTGAAAACAAAACCGCAAGCTTTTCATGTTTTAATCCAATATTAAATCATCCATTTGAGAATCTATTATTTTTTCACGTTTGTTCAAATCTACATTAAGTCTTTGTTTAAAAATGGCGACTCGTTCTTTGTATCTCTCAAGCTCAGCGGTTAATGAATTCATTTACCATTTTATTTGTCTGATTTTCCTTTATCTAGTGACTATCGATATCAGGTCATTTTTCAACAAAGATACACCAATAAATCATTAGGTGAATAAGAATTAGTAGCCTGAATAACCGCATCTTTTGAACTCTGCAGATAATTAATAATACGGAATGATATACTATCGCTATGTATCTCCATTATCTGAAAATGCCGTCGAATAATGTTTATTTGTTCAGAATATTGCATCTCTTGCACATCCTGATTAATCATATCATTCGGATAAGAATCAGAATATGGTACTTCAGAGAGAACTTCAAGATCACAGCTTGAAAGATTTGCCATCAGAACCGCTTTAGCCAAGGATAAGTCATCACAATCCGAGTCATAGGCATCCAAGTATTCAGTCTGGAAAGCTGAATTCTGAAGGATTGTCTGTTGAGCAACTGGAGCTTCTATATACTAGGTCTGCTAAGAATGCAAAGTTGCCTCATCATCTAATATCTGAACCGCTTTCCTGAGCATTTCAGCTAACATCATTATCTCCTAAAACCATGCACATTCCTTGGCCTTTTTGCTGAGTTACACTGTCTTTCCATATGCCTTCTCGTTGAATTATAACACTTCATAACTCTTGGTATGACCAGCTGCATCATATTCCTCTTTGAATAGTATCAGATTCCTCTGTTTCCAGAACCAGTATAACTCTGAGTTTGTCTTCCTTGAACTTGTTGAACTGTGACTCTATCATCTTGAATGGTTGCTTGATTTCTAGGATTGGACGATATTATAAGTTGATTGTTTGATGGTAGAAACCTTAATGCTACAGCAGACAGAAATGCCATTACTTTGTTAATGCATTCAATCGGATCTTCTTCTTGCTGAAACATAGGAACAGCGAGACTGAAGTCCAATAGGGGAAATTCAGCTTGAGATTGTTATGTCACTGATGGAGATGTGAATGGTTAAAGGGAAACTAAATGTTGTTATTGATTGACTGAAGTGTGATGGTGTTGATGATGAATGGGTGCTGCATAAACTGGTGTGAATTGTTGAGGAGGTGGATACATTAAAAGAACATGAATGTTGGATTGTATAGAGTTGGAGAGTTGGCTACCAATGGCAAAGATGATCCGGATATCTTTACAGGCGGATACAACTTCATTGCATGTCATTCACGTTGACTAAGGTATGCATACAACTGATCATAGTTGGTGGTATACAAACTTTTAGCTAACTTACTTCACATCATAGACAAACATGCCCATTCCCAGGAAAGCATTCAGAAAACTTGGTATTTGACTAAAACTTGTTTGCAATTGTCATCCCAATAGTATGCAGTCATTAATAATCAGCTGTAGAGAATCTCCACATGTAGCGACTCAACTATGTTCACCCTGAACATGAGCAAAAACTTACTCAAACAATTTTCACAATCTGCACTCAACGTCTTGTAAATGATAATTAAGTGCCTTCATTAGTAGCTTGACATGTCCCAAATAATCCATAGCAGCTTCTTGATTGGTTAACAATTGCATGTACGTCGGGTTGGAAAGACCGAGAAAGAAATGATATTGGTTTGCTTGAACATCACATTTCATCATGAAGTTGTTGTGCTCAGTGTAAGTTCGGAGTATTTCATAGGTCTAGTCTGTCTATTTTCTTCAACAGTTGGGTAAACGGATGGACCAATATCAATGCAATCAAGTATCATCCTACCATGTTTATTCCCTTTGATGAATAGACGTATACGACTTTCCCATGAATCATACATTGATTTTTCAAGCATTGGAGGACGGTTCTCAGCTCCAGCAACAATGATGTGTTCTGCTAAAGTAGTCATCTTGTTCAAATTAAAAAGTAAAATGATTAAAGAGTGATCGAAGAGTGATAAAGGAGGATTGTGTTAAGAGTTGTTGTTGTTGGTGATTAAGATTGATATTCCACGGGATTTTATAAATCTTCACTAAAATCGAGAAATCCAAATATTTCAGGGGATTTTACAAAGTAAGACAAACCGTAGAAAATAAAAAAAATTATGATGTATGTAATGTTTCGCTTGGAATGTGACAATGTAATATTTTGATTGTAATGTTTCGCTTGCTTGTAATGTTTCGCTTGGAATATGACGATGTAATGTTTCGCTTGAAATATGAAAATTAGACAGAGTTTCGTCTTACACAACTACGTATTTCGCTTGAACTAACAACCTGTCATAAATCGCTTGCTAACATATTTTGCTTGAACATATTTCGCTTGAGCTAATAAAAATTAAACAGAGTTTCGTTTCCTAGAAATGACATAAATCGCTTGAGGTCAACCTGTCATATTTTGCTAACACACATATTTCGCTTACACATTTCACTTGCATGCATGTTTCGCTAGCTTCATAACATATTTCGCTTGCTTCAAAACGTATTTCGCTTGCTTCAAACAAAACGTATTTTTTCACACAAAAATCACCAAAAACACACCCTTTTGACGTTTTACCGTGATTTTTCTTGCACAACTAGTTATCTTAGACCTAGATCTTGCTTAAAAACAAAAAAAATACAAAACTTTAATACTTTTAAACACAAAAATGCGGGTTTAGATATTTGAACTAACATAACGAAAACTAAAAATAACCAAAACTAACGATCAAAACAAGATATAAACGCACACAAAAGCTCACGATATCACCCCATGGTGACTGATACCAATTGTGATGTAACAAATCACTTAATCAAATGTACAAGATAAGAAATTTAGAGAGAGAAAAGTTAGGTTGTATCATCTTAGAGAGAGAAAAGGAAGGTAAAATGTATTATGTGAGGATACCCAATTAACAGCTCGAACACCCTCTCCAATGGTGTTGAGATGGGAATTTATTACCATGTCATGGCCCGGTCAAAACCAATAAGGTTGTCTTATGTTGACACACGGTAGCTGGGTAAGTTTCAAAATATTGTTACTGTTACGAGTTAACTATTAACAAATGGTAGAGACGCGAGTCATTAGCGTGATTTCTAACACTTCAAGTAAAGGAAAGTGTGACACTTGACGTACATTTATCCTTAAACCCAACTATAAGATAAACAACTTCTTCGGACATGAGTTTGATATAAAGACATTCAAAGTCTTAAGCACAAAGTAACATTAGGTTTCAAAAACAGTGAGAACACAAAATTTTTAAGAATAAAAAAGGATTTCAAAATCTTATCAAAATTTATGTGATTTAACACTCCATCCTCACAATCTTTCAAAAGTGGATTCATTTATTATAAGTGAAATCAATTTTTAAAGAGGGATCTTTTAAATCTAATTTAATGTATGTAGACACATTATCTCACGAATCTCTTTTAGTGTGTCTAAAACATACTATGTGCGAGCACAATATGTCACAGGTTTATTCAATGTCATATAACAGTTGATAACTTTCAAAACTGTGTGCTCCACATTTCAAAATGTTTCATAAACACATGAATTAAATTAAATGTCAAAATTTTTATTGACGCGTGTGCATATATCGACAAGCTTGTCAGCGATCTAAGCTACGTCCGGTCTAGAGTAATCAAAAACCGTCATTAGTTGGTTAGTGACCATCCGTTTTAGATATAAACACACTTCGACATAACTAACTTTCTCATTTTGTTTAGAACACTCAACAAAGTCTCAACCTCAATTTCACATATCATTTACAATGTCATATCTTGTTATAATAGTTGGTGTTATAATTGTGTGAAATTAAGGGGGAGCGAAAGAAAATTGTTCCATAATATTCATGCATAAAACATTTTTCTCCTCATAAATTTTTTCATATCAAATTTAAATCAATTTTTATTGTAAATACTAAAAGATTTATTATTTTCAATATGGGGAGAAAATGTGAATAAAATGTGATTTAGAAATATGTAATGTGATCTAAAGACTCAACGTGCAACTCTTACCTCCATATGTGAAATAATTTCGAATATCGATGCACATGTGTAGGGGGTATTTCAAAAGAATGAAACTTTCAAAGTGTCAAACATATTGATTTATATCAAACACTTTGATTTGTTTTTAAACATGGTTTTATGGTTACGACCAAATACCCAATAACCAACTATTTCATGACGATCATGAAGTCATGGTTAAGGTTAGACATTTGTCCTATGATCCAACAGAGTTGGAGGGATCTACCTAGGGATACACCATAGTTAGAAATAACAGTCTTTAGGTATGATTTGGAGATGAATGAGAAAAGGGAATAATGTTGACTAAGACATGAGTTATCATCGGAACAATCACAACATGGTGATGGTAATGACGTCTTGGTAAACATTGAAGGGGTTGAAGAATAAAAAAGAATAGTTATGTAAAGGGTGAAAAGAAAGAAGACATCTATACACTTAGGCAAAAACCGGGTTAATTCATATGCTATTAGATTCACAAAGATGATTTATGGTATTGAAGATAGACATCATGGACCGAGTTATCCAATGCACAACCCTTCCTAGCCATTTAAGTTTCTCTTAAAAGATTCTTGTCTCATTTGTCACGGAGATTCACATGTTATCTATTAAATTCTCACTCTAAGAATGTTAATATTGAAAAGGTGGCAGCCTGCTCCAGCCTCCGATTACTAAAACCAAAATACACTAATCTATTTTAGAGCCAAGAGAACAAAATATAAATCTCAGTAGGACAGAATTCTAAAATACACTTGTTCACAAACAAAGAACACAAGTTTTAACAAAAAGTACTATGCATTATCATCAGATCTTGCCAGAACATTCCAGGTGATACTATCTAATATTTCACAAGATGAAAGTAAATCCTTCCGGTGTCAACATCAAACAGCACTATGGTAGGTAACATGTGAGATCTTCTAAAAGATCAAACATGTGATAACTAGAAATCCAATGTGATCCAGGTTTATGGATTTGACGTGAAACACCCAAAATCGTGGATGAAGGCTAGAATCTTCGCTCAGAATGTGATCTGATGGTTTGGTAGGAAGTTGACGTGGAAGAAGAGAGAACTAGCATGGGAAAAATGCGTTCTTATTGCTTTACTGTGTTTCCTCGTGTTTTTGCAATCAGATTGTTTCCCAGAAGTATTAATCTCAAGAATTAGTATACCAGTGTACTTGTACGGCAATCAGGATCTAGGAACGTCATGTGGGATAACGAAAAAAACTTTGTTAGCCACATGGTTCATACTCAAGATCAAAATATTCCAAATGACAAAGATGAAAGCTAACATCAAACAAAGATGCATCTTTTGCAACTCTGCATACTCAATTCTTTCTCAAAAATACTCTACGTATATGATTGTAAGTAATCAAGTCATAATTACACTTCAAAGAATGATGAAATAGGGAAGGTAAGATTGATAGCTTTCAAAGAACGTATGAAACATGTTGGTCGGTAAGTGATGAAGAAAGATTTATACGACTTTGAACTCAAAAGTCTAAAAGATAAAGGCTCAAGATTTATTTTTACAAAGCATGAAGGAACAAAAGTTACAAACAAAAGTTCAAGTTCAAGACTCAAGACTACAAGAGCTGAAAGACATTGCATTTCAATAACCTTGCTTTAGGGGATATTGTTAGCCTCAAAATATTGAGTTGAACAAAGAAAGCATCGATCATTATAGATTGTGTAAGGTCTTTACGTCATAGGAACTTTATAATAAGTGTAATAGGCTAGTCAAGGACCCAGGCTCGAGGTTTAAGCTAATATTGTATACGTTACAGGCCAAAAGCCCAACCAATAGTGAGCAAAACCCTATCTACACTTAACCTAGGTGTCACCAAAAAAATTTGTGGGGTAGGTATAGTAGGTATAAATACCCATCTCCACCTATAAAGAGGGGGTCGGTTATTTTCTTCATTCTCTTATTGTGAAATAAACCTCCCTTTATTCTCTCTTCCATCTCTCTCTCTCTAACTTTCTCTCTCTAGTTCTTCATCTCTATTTCTTATCTTATGATGTGTAATTTGGATTAAATATTTAGACCTTGTAGTCACCATCCCAAGATGACTATTTTCATTGAGAGGGGGGAAGGCTCTTTTAATGAAATTCATGGAGATGTCAATTCTTATCTTGGTATTGGCAAAGGTTGAAGCAAATCAGGATAAGGGGCTAAATCAGGCTTGTAGCATTGACAAACATTGCAAACTCTTACATGTTCCTTATCTGTCCTCTTCATTCCTTTCCAGTAAAACACACTTTCAATCTCTTATAAGTAGCCTCCACACTAGAATGGCCACCCATAGGTTCATCATGATAGTATTTGATAGGTTCGTAATTTAATCCATTTCACACATAAGATAAGAAGAAAATAGGAAGAAGAATTGTAGAGAGAGAAAGAGAGAAGTTAAAGAGAGGTAGGAGAGAAAGTAGAATGGTTGGATAGATTTGAGAAAGAGAAATGAATCCACCAACACCCTCTCCACATGAGTAGAGGGGTTTATATAGGGACCTTTGATGTAAGGTTGCCTTAATGTAAGAAAGGATGGGTTGGGCTCATCTTTGGTTGGGCTTAAGGCCCATAACCTATACAATATTAGCTTAGACCTCGATCCCGGGTCCATGACTTAGCCTATTACACTGGTACAAAGTTACATAAGACATAAAGACTAGACCTAAACTAGAATGACCGTGACTTTCTTGTTCGCCTTAATATTTTAAGGATAACAGTATTTAAGCAGTTCTTTTCTTAAATTAGCATATAACCTAATCACTAGCTTACCATTTCTTCTCAATTGGTCATTCTGTCATCTAAATTTTGAATCTGCAACTCCACCACTCTATAACTTGTTAATTATCTGTTGGATACTAGCACAGTCACCCAACTGTCTTTAATCCTTTACAACAAATAATTGGAGATGTCTACTATCATCATAGTCTACAAAGAAGGAATAGGAGATCTAGACAGTGCATTAGCCACAATGTTCTCACTGCCATTTTTGTAAACTATTTCATAATTATATCCAAGCATTTTAGGCAGCCATTTGATTTGGAAATGTGTAGTCAATCTTTGCTCCATTAAGTATTTAAGACTAAAGTGATTAGTCTTAATCTTAAAGTGTCTATCAAGTAAGTAACCTCTCTACTTTTCCATAGCATATACAACAACCAACAAGGCAAAGCATAAACGTCAAAAGTCATATCTTCAACATCGGGGGAGACAATGATAAAACAAGACAACCTCCTACAAGAATGTTATCGGTCGTACAAGAACGTCAACATAGAAGATCAAGTCCTTTACATCCTTAAAAGAAGAACTTAAAGAATACCTCAACAGTGGAGGAGTTTAAAAAAAAGAGACCTCAACATTGGGGGAGATTGTTAGCCTTAATTTTATTAAGTTAAACAAGAATGTCATCGGTCTTATTAAGTCAATTAGGTCTTGTAATGTAATAGGCTAGTCGGGTATTAACGGGCTTGGATTGTAATCTAATATTGTCTATGTTTCGGGTTCAAAGCCTAAGTTAAGCCAAGCCCGACCTATTTAGAAAGCCCATGTGCCAAGTAAATGGCTAAGGGTATAAAAGAAACCCTCTCCATGGAGAAGGTGTTGGTTGCATTTGTTTCATTTGTAACTCACCACTTCTCTCTCTAATCTAATCTTTCCTTCTTGTTTCTCTCTCTACTTTCTCTCTCTACATTCTAGCTTATTTTCTACTCTTTATAGCTTATTGGTATGGCTTAAAGTTGTGTTTGGATCTTAAATATATGGGATAACATTTGGTATCACTCGCCACGGGGTGGGTATAGTGATAAGTTGTGGTTATGTTTTGAGCTTACATTCGGCTTATTTTTTGGCTTATTGTCTAATTTTTTTTTCTTTCTTTCTTTTCGTTTGCTTACTCCATTATTATTGTTTTCAATTTTGTTTCAAGTTGGGCTTGTAACAGTTTTTTTCTTCTTTTTCTCATTACTGGCTCATATACCTTTTTGGGCTTATATTATTAAACTAAGTCTACAATTCATAACAGTGGCCAATAAGGGTGCGTGATTGGTTTTGACATAAAAGTGGCCAAGTTTTTTGTTTTTTGTTTAGTTTTGCTTATCTTCTTCACGACAACTTCAAGTTTTTATTAATCTTTTCTCACGTAGCTTATTAACAGCTTATTATCGTGGCTTTTTGTGGTTTTTTGTGAGCTTATTACAAGCTTTTTGGTGGGTTGCTTTTGTTTGCACACGGTTTGCACAACAAGGAGACAACGATCCACGTTTTTAATAAGCAAGGACGATTTGTGTTTTGGCTAAAATACAAAAAGTACGCTTTGTTTGTGTATGAGGCGAAGTATACAGTTGCAAAGAAGGCGATCTATACACCAATTCTGCTTTTAGGCGATCTATACAAGTTTGTTTTAGATGATCTATACGTGAATGAAAGTGGCGATGTATACATCTGAGTAACAAGGGCGATCTATACATAAAACGTGGGCGATCTATACAACAAACCAAAAACGAACCATACCGTTTTCTTTGTGAGGATATTCATACGTTTTTTTGTTGGGGGGTCAATACAACATCGAGGACGATTTATACACAAAAAAAGTGGGCGATTTATACGTATGGACTAGGGCGATTTATACAACACCAAAATAACCAGGCGATCTATACATAAGAAAAATGGTGAAACGTGCCACTTCTGTGTAATTTTTGTAGGAAAGGGTTTAGAGATATAATTTGCGTCTTGTATTCCTCAAAACAATTGATACAATATATAGGAGTGTACGGTATATTCGGATTTTACCGACGATAACCGTACCGGTTTAAATGATCAAATCCAAAATCGTGACTATTTTTTTATTTTGCAATGAAGAAGAAAAACATTTACGAGGGAACATGTTTTATTTTTAAACTTATTTCAAATTTGGCAAAATCAGCCCCTGGACTTTAAAGCCACTTCACATTTCATACTTTATTGGTTTAATTACCCTCTTTTTTAAAATCACTTTTTACCATTAGTCATTACTTGTTATAAATCGGTCGTTAGTCATCCAAAGTGAATCGTTTCTGCACCGTTCGTCCTTATTTGAGTTTTGATCAACCGTTAATCAATTCAAGCTCAAAATTTGTCGCTCGTTGATCCGTTTTTGCCTCTTATAAACGTTAACAAGCTCAAGTTCTTCTTCAACAACAAATTTTCATTCACGGTTTGTTCTTGATTTAGTAAAATCTCGTAAAAGTCGATTCTTTTTACGGTTTAAGACATAGAATTGTAAAATCCCGTGAACGTTAATTGAATTCGATCCACAACAAACTAATCACTTTACTTCTTAAGATACGACTATCCATTCACAACATCAAAATGTCAATACATACCTATTTCCAACTCAAACATCAAGTGTTCTTCAGAATGACACAGTTTCTTCATGTTCAATTTCCAAAATTCAAGAGAAGACACAACTTTTAAGAATTAAATGTATTAACAGTCTTCGAGCAACTCAATCACAATTAAAGTTTCTCACAGATACTTTACAAGATTTTAGGTTACCATCCTTTCTTTAAGTGACATTATCTCAAGACTTGGATTTACTAGAACAACCTATTACAAGAAATAATTTCTAGAATGATTGCAAACTAGTTTGACATAAAGCTCTGAACAACATTTGGAAAATGCTTTCTGTTGGATAATTTTTTGTATAGACCTTAACTTTAGCTTGTAAGAGTTTGTTCCTTTAGATAAATTCTAATGCAACAATAATGAAAACTGATTTGAACACTATTGATTTGCGAAAACTAATCAATAATGACTAAGAAGAATCAGTATTAAGAATCACAAAAGAAATTTATAGTACTATACTTGAATCCTGCTAGATTTAGATTACAAAGACTATGATTGCTAATGATCTCTATTGATCTGTGTAGAACTATATCTACTAACTATGCCTAGGGTTCCTTTATATACACAAGGAAACCCCTAATGGGCTTACAAAAACGCGTATAAAGATTATGGCATTTTTTCCTAAGATATTCTCATGTCATAATCTTCTATACGGTCACCTAACTATTTTATCTAAAGGTATAAATTTATGTTCTGTACTAACATTTGTTACTGTCAGGTACAAATTACAACTCAGCTGGTACTAACTAGTATAATAACGATAACAACTCAGGAAAGCCATAATTTCCGAACATTCCTCACCTAATCTTGATGTTAAAAAACTTGTTTAACTTATGTTTTTTAGTGTTAATCATACTCTGTAGACCAGGAGGATGGATCCTAAACATTCTATCCAATCTTGATCGAATTTTGATAATTCCTGAACTTCTTAGGCTATCACAATCTTATCTTGCAACATGTCTTCTCAGCAACACAAGCAACATCAAACTAAGTTGGTTTGTACGTGTTTTGGCAAATTAACAGCACATTACGGATTTGATCATTCCTTCTACCCAGTAGCCGTTTGCTTGGGATAGCCAATTCTTCTTGTAAACAACTAAGGTGAATTGTTAACCTTATAGTTTGAGTAAACTATAAACTATCAACGGATTTGATTTGTCTTTACCAAATCGTTTGTTTGGACTAGTCTAATGCTTCATTGCCATAATATGGTGCATTATTTACCACATTGTTTTTAGCAAAACTATCTGTCTATCAACAGATTTGATTGTCTTTACCAGGAATGTTTGATCCTGGACTAGCCAACTACTTTATATAAAAGGCAAGGTGAGTTGAGAACCATATAATTGTTGGTATATTGTCAACATAAACGGAATTTTTGTGAACGTTCTTTACCATAGGCCCCCCTCGTTTGTTATGGACTAGCCAGTTCTTATGTTTGTTAAACATGGTGAACTGATGACCATTTGTTATGTGGTTTTGAAACCACCTCTCAAAGTCCTTATACTTCCATCTTGGCCTCCAACTCATCAATCTGTTTGCTATAATAAACTTAGGCAATTCAAATACTTGTATCTCATCAGATACAAGTGGTCAATCTTAGATCCATCATCCTCTCAAGTGTGTGTTTAGTAAAAGGATATCTTCTCTCTGCCATCATGTTGATTTCAGTACCATCTTCTAGTCTCAAAACATAAACTCTACAATTTTCATAGAATATCCAGCTCTGAAGCTTCCACTCTTCTTGATTTTCTGACGTTCATTCATTTCCTTTGACGCATAACATAGGTCTTAATCACCTAAAGAAGTAGATCAATTCCTTCTGGAGGTGTTGTTTCAAATATTTTCATTACTAGACTATGTATCTTAACCAGATCCTCTATAAACAGTTTTAATCATCTCAGAAAAAGGTCTTGATCCACCTTGAACTTCCATTGATCTAAAAAACTATGTAGTAAATCAACTCTTCCAAAATGACCATAATCATAAAATTTTGATTTTCCCAGTTTATGATAGGATACTAGTGCTAGAAGTCTCACATAATAATTATTTTCTTCTTTTCTTCAGGAACTATTTTAGAAAGATTCTTTGTTGATTCTCTCTTCATGATTAGATTTAGTATTTTGACTTTGTGACCTCTTTGGTGCTTTCATCTTACTGTATCCTTCTGATCTTTTCTGCATATTATCCTTATAGGGTCCTTCATCCGTATGCTTTTATAGTTCTTTACAACTTCTTCTTTATCATACAAATGCTATTTTTGTTTCATCTTTTACAACTCAACTTATCTCTCAGCAGAAACCAAATGGTTAATCATTAATTTTCCCTTTTACCTTTTCATAATCACTTGTATTTCTTCACAACTTATTTTTGTTTAGCTGGCATGTTTGTGTCCTCCTACATGCTTAAAGTATGTATCATTTGGTTTCTAGCTGATTTATGTAGGAAGCTTGTTTCTGATAGCCTAGATCTTTGTTGAGCTAGAAATCTTCTTTGTGCAGCAATGGTATCATGGAAGAAACTTGGGTTCTTGCTCAATGGAAATATAAGACTTTTTCTCTTCTTCTCTTGAAGATTCTCAGAAAGAAATTCTTGATATCATTAAGCCTTGCTTGAATAAAGTCATACTCATTGGTGAATGCAGCCTTAGTAGCTTCTTCCTCAGATACATTTTCTTACTCTCTTCTGCTTCCCATTCTTCTTGAACTTTTCTTGGATATCTCTTCATCATTAGCAGCATTTTAACTCTATTTTTCAGCGGCATGTTATCTTCTAGATTCAGTATCAGATTCATCCTTCTTCTTCAATATTCTTTTTTTGCTTTAGTTTTGGATCAATCTTAGGATGGCTTTAATGTTAAAATTGACATTTCAATTTTAGTCTGGTCTATCAGTATCTTCAGATCTTTGATCTCACCTCCTTTTTCTTTTTCTTCTGTTTCACCTTGTTTGGATCTCATTGTGATGAGAACTTGCTGCAATAGTCTAATCATCACAAAAAATGTTGGGTATGTGTTAACTTCATGTTGGTGTATAGCACTTTCATCTTGAAGTTCCATCGTTTGGCTCAGTGGTACTTCATCATCCTTGTCGGTATAACTTTTGGCTTGTCAGTATTAACTTTTGGCTTGTAGTAATAAAACTTTTGGTTGGCAGTACTAACTGGATCTTCAGTACTAACTCCCTTTTCTTCACTTTCCTTCTCTTCAACACCAAGTATCTCAGTCATAGCTAAGCTCCAATGTTTTTAGAGATTGTCCTCTATATTGAGCATACTTAGTCTTCCATGTTAGTCTTTGTCATCATCCACAATATCTGCAAAATCATCATAAAGTGGATCTCGAGTATGCACTATAGGTTCAGATTTGGCAGGTTTCCTCCCTTGTTTGGATACAGACTCTCTGCATCAACTTTTTCTTCAAGGACTTCTTCCTTGCCAATCTTTTCTTCATGGAGACACTCTTGATCCAAGCATTATGGTGTGATATCACAGGTTTAGCCTTCTTCTTTAGCTGCTTGATCTGAGACTTCAAATCTTTAATTTGTGCAGCTTGAGTTTGACCCTGTTTACCATAAAACACACAAAGATCATATACACTTTGGAGTGTCAGGCCATCCTCATTTCCTGATAGGGATCTTAATGGATGGACTGACTACCATGTATTCCCACCAGAGCCTTCTAGAATGGAATCAGGAATTGGGTTAGAAGAAGAAGGTCTGAGGGATGGTCGTGGGATAATTGGGTCTTCATTGGGTGAGAAAAAGAAGGTGTGGGTTGGGTTTTTTCTGTTTTTTTTTTTTTTTTAGTTGTATTTATGATACATGTACCTTCATCAATCTGTTGTTGAGGCCAACATAGAAGGAAATAAGGGGTCCATTCCCATAAAATTTTTTACCCTTTTATTATCTATAAAGAGAAACCTTTGTAGTCAATTACAATTATAAGGAAGTAGTTAAGGGGACAGGCACATTCTTAAGTTGGTTAGTCAAAAATACTGGAATAAACCTTGGGTACATGACAAACTTCTTCTTTGCATCAATATGCTATCTATTCCATCACAATTAGTTTTGAAAAATTTTAAACTTGGTTCGATGGTCCATAACATATTACATCTGTTGCAGTATTTGTGGTATTTGATCTAAGATGTGCTTTTGAAGCTTAACAATGAATGATGGTATGAAACAAAAATTTCTATTGAGGAGAGAATAGTCCTTTTATTAAAGTAAGTGGTGTTCAAATCTCTCCTACATACCCCATCACATTGTATGTATCTATTATAGCCCTGGTTTTGTAACACATCAATCCAACTAGCATCATTAAATTGTAAGATATTCTAATGATGCTTTATGAGATGGAGACGGGCTTGCCAAACAAACATGACAGTATTTTACCTAACATTGTTGATTGTTTGTTTTAGAGAATCCCAAAACTGTTCACAAACGTAGTAGAGACAACGACTTAAGTGAGAGCTGGGGATTGAGCCGCGTGTAAGGATAAGTCTATGATCGCTTAGAAATTCAGCATTCCCTATGTCTTTTCGAAGTAGCGGGCGGAGACATTTTGTGCTTTGGACAGGTTTAATGAGTGCATTGATTGATGATTGATGGTTGTCGGTGATGAAAAGATTAGGGTTGCTATACATGAGACGTTAAGATATCTTAGGTGAAGAAAGTGTGCAATTGAGATGGGTTTTATTAGGTTGAGCAATAACCAAAGAGCAAAAAATAAACTGTGCAAATTTACACTTTAGATACCACTTGCGGTTATTTCTTCCAACGGATTTCAGAGTACAAACTTTGTCAGCGGTTCAACTTTAAACCTGGAGGTACCTAACTTTAGGTAACCATAACCAAAATTAACCAAAACTAGCAGCACTAACTAACTTAGTACCATATGAAGAGCCCTAAAAAACAAACCAAACTGCATTACATAGCTTTGCACTCAATTCAAACACCATAATCATCTGTAGATATCTTCGAGCAGTACTAAGTAAGCCTAGCGGTATTAATTCTGGTACTAGCAGTACAAAGTTTCTGCAGCAATATGAACTAAGCTTAGTACCACATCTAACCTTGAATCCTTATGCCAAAGAGTATAGTGAACCCCAAATGAGCATCATAGCCATCTCCTATTCTTGGAATTCATCTACAAACTGTACAACAAATATCTTGCCTCCCCTTAATTGTGGTTACAAATTTAACATCCCAATGCTAACCACCAAAAAGTTAAATCTTGTGACATCAAATCCTTTGGTGAGAAGGTCTGCAACATTAGAGTCTGTGTGAATCTTGATAACTTCTATCAGTCTTTTCTCATAGCAATCTCTGATAAAATGAAATCGAATTTCGATATGCTTGGTCCTAGAATGAGCAACAGGATTCTTGATAACACTTATAGTGCTCTCATTATCAATATGGATTCTGGTGTTCATGAAATTAAAACCATAATCCATCATCTGATTCTGTATCCATAGTACTTGCCCACAACAGTTAGCAGCTGCAACATATTCTGCCTCAGTAGTAGAATTTGCCATAATAGTCTGCTTCTTGCATTTAATATATCAATCTTCTACCAAGAAATTGACAGCCACTTGTTGTTGATTTTCTGTCAAGGCTGGCTCCTCCATAGTCACTGTCTGAGAAAGCTTCTAGTTCAAAAGGTGAATCCCTAGGATACCATAAACCTAATTTGGGTTGATGTTTGAGGTACCTAAAAATCCGTTTTACTGCATTTAAGTGGGAAGCTTTTGGAGTGACTTGAAATCTAGCACAGGCACAAACAGCAAACATGATGTCTGGCCTTGATGCAGTCAAATACATCAGGGAACCAATCATAGATCTGTAGACATGTACATTGATTGCAAGCAATCTTATACACGTAATAATAAAATATAATATGATAGAAAATTACCAAACTACCCTTGAAGACAAAGGAAGAAAGGAAAATTCTCACAATAATATATATAATATAATATGTATATTAACCGGGAAGTATGATTCCCGGGTCGTTATTCCCCAACGATTTATGAAATTGAAACCACGTTTGTTGTTTGGACAATGATTTGAATTGGTAACAAAGATTGATTTGATTATCTATTTTTATGAATTAAAAACAATTAAAATAAGCAAATGATAACAATTAAGCACGAAAACAAATAACGGGAAAAATAAACTTTAACAAAAAACGCAAAACGGGAACCCTAAATGGTAATTAAAAACCTTAAATTTCCAAAATTAAACCTAAAATGAATTTTTCTCTTTTAATAGACTCTAATTGACTAAAAAGTAAGTTTAAAGAAAACTAGAACAAAAACGAAATTGAAATGAGCTTAAAAACACGAAAAACGAGAACAGAAACGAATCCTGTTCTTTAAAAATCGAAATTTTGCAATTTTAACTCTACGAAAGCAAAACTAATTTTCCTAGAAACTTTACGATAAAAGGAAATTTTCTAAAAAAGAATTATATTTTTTTGATTATTTTTCTATTTTTTATGATTTTTTAAAGTTTTTAATAAAAATAAATGTTTAAAAATACTAAACTAATTATAAAAATTCTAAAAAAATTACAGAAAATAGCTTGAACTAATAAGAACCTAGGAAAAATAAGCTTGGTTACACAGCTTATCGAATAAGCTGTGTAAAAAGCTTAGACAGCTTATTGTGCTAAATAGGCCTAAACGTATACAAATATTAAATTTAGTAAACCTATAACGAAAAAGACCCCAGGGCACGATGGTGGTGAGGTGTGTGGTGTTTATAAGGGTTGAGGATGTTGAGGTCGGGGGTTCGAGCCTTGCTCACCCCCGATTTCCATCTTCCCTTTTTTTTTTTGAAAACTTATAAAAGCAAAGTTGTAGACAAGCTGAAAATAAACACTTTTAATAAAAGAAACTTTTTATGAAATTCCCTAAATAAGCTGAAAAACAGCTGAAAAGCAAACAGTTAACACTTGACTTTATTTTTGATTTTTTTAGAAAACTTTATAAGCTACAAATTCTAAGATAAGCTAAAAACAGACCAAATAAGCTATAAGCTACTTAATAACTAAACTAATAAGCTAAACTAAGTTAGAAATAAGTAAAAGAAATAAGCCATAAGCTGTAAATTTGAAATAAGCACTTATAGAAAATGGAAACCAACACGGCACAATAGCAACTTTTGGATTAATTTCAAGCTAACTACTAGAACCTTATGAAGATTAGCTTAACAACTACTTAAAGCTCAGCTAATAAGCTTCTTAAAACAATAGTCAGAAAACATTTTGAAATCTAAATGAGTATTGAAAAAGCAATAAGAAAAAGCTACAGGCTACTCTTGATATTTTTGGATTTTTAATGAAAAAACTAATAAGCTAAACCTACTGATTTAATAAGCTAATGACAACTTAATCATAACCTATTTAACTAGTTAAGTCAGAAATTAAACTAAAATTAAAGGAAATAAGCTAATAAATTCTATTAAGCACTTAACTAAAACTTAGACCCAAACAGCCCTGCAGGGATCTTTGAGCTTAATTTTCAATAAGCTTTTGGATCCTTGTGGGGATGTGGCTTAACAGGCTTATACTACACCTAATAAGCTACCTAAATCTACTTTTAAAAATTATTTTGAAAACTAAATGCTTAATGAAAAATCTAATTGAAAACAACTTGCAGACAGAATACCATATTTTTGGTTTTTTAAGAGTTTTTATGAAAAGACAAAAGCTAAACTTCCAGATCAAATTCAGATAATCTAAAAAGCTATAAAGAACAAAATAAGCCCTAATCTAATTACTTTGGCCTATAATCTACTTGTGCTTGAAATTTGAAAAGCTAAATCCTACTTTTACCTAATGAAAATTTAACTTGAAAAAGGAAATTTTAGCAGTTTAAACTGCTGATGCAGTTTGCACTTTTTTAAACCAAAACTCAAAATCAACAATTGCAGGCCTAATGACTTGTTCTATAACATTAAAACAAAAGCAATTTGAGTGCTACCAATAACTAGAAGAGACTTAAGCTAGATATGCTACTATGAGAGATTTAATGATCACATGATCAAAGTATTAATTAGAAAACATATGAAAACTTGATTAAACCTACAAGCTACCCTAAATCCTGCTTATATAAACCTAATAATGAGATTTTAAGAGATCCAAAAGGCCAAATGGCTTTGACAGTACTAACTAGAGTTAGTACTGTTATTAACCAAACACCCCTTTAAATTCCAAAATCCCCTTATAAGCTTATGATAATGAGATTTAAAGCACAAGTATCAAATACCAGATGTTAAACAGCTTATAATAACCAATATGAACATTTATGAATAAGCAAACAAGCCAGAAACAATAAGCTACCAACTATGCTACTTATTTTTGGATTTTTATAGATTTTAAAGACAACTTATGAAAAACTAAGATCTAAGCTATAGAAATCAAAAACAGATGATCAAACATAACTAATAAGATATAAAAATCAATTATAAGCACAAATAAGCAAGTAGATAAGCATAATAAGCAGATTCAAACTAGAAAATTAAAGACAATGAATATAAAAGAAGATTTATAAAGGCCCCTTAAGCTAAACCAAGGCAAATAAGTTAAAAAACAAAAAGCTGCTACACAGCTCTAGCTATCACAAGGATAAAGCTATTAAAGTCCCATAAGCTCTTCCAATGTAAGCTTATCATCCAAATATCTATTTCCTTAAGCAAAGAATTTAGCTAATTTTTAAAGGTTTAAAATAGATTGAATGATTAAATAAGCTCAATCTTAGCTTAAAGACTAAAGATCTTATGAAGAGTCTTATTAGTAGGCTTAAGAACAATAACAGCTTATTTAGTAAATTCTTATATAAAAGAGAACTTGAGAAAAGTAAGAGTAAACTCGAATTTCATTAATGGAAAATTGATTACAATACTGAAAAGAAGATTACATTTAACAAACATTAAGCTTAAAACATTTTTAAAGAACAATTTAAAAGCTAAAATCTAATAAGCTGAAAATTATCTAAAAAAACTCACTCCCTCTTATGTGTGAATGTGAGGGGCTTTTATAGCCTGCAAATGAAGCTTCTAGGACTTGGATCATGCTCCTTTCTCCCTTAATCTTGTCCTTTGATTACTCACTTATCATTGGATGCCTTCTGATTACCGTTGGATTAAATGGGTGAGCACACGGATTGCCAACGTGGCATTCTGTGTGTCAGACCATTTATGCTTCTTTTGCACTTGTTTTAGTGCAAAATAATAGTCCTTGGTGTGTTTCTTGTCAGACCCGCGTGTCATTCTTTGTAAGGATTGACCAATGGGAGCTCTTGTATGACGTTTCTTTGTGCCACGTCATTCCTTATTACTTGAATTGATTGGCCATGTACTCAATTTGCATTAACCTTTTGTTTTGAGCCCGAGGTTAAACGGAGGAGATGATGAATAGTAAAAAGGGAAATACGCACCATTTTTAACTGTTCGTCAAGGTGTTTGACTCGGGGAATTTAGGCTTTGACCCTTTGACCTGGGTTGGGTTTTTATAAAAAGAAATGGGCTGGGGTTGTTTGTTTGGGCTTGGTCATAAGGATTTTGTTATAACGACCGTTAGTCCTTTATAAATAAAAGGCTAACGGTGTTAGGGTTTTTGGGACTTTTTGTGAAATTAGGTTTAACATTTAGGGTATTTTGGGTATTTTGAGGATTTTGTCTTTTTGTGGTTGACCAATGTTGACCAAGGGTTGACTTTGTTGACCATTGATAGCAATCTTCCGGCTCTTTTGCACTCTTTCCGTTCTCGTGTCCGTGTTTGTCAGGTTTTGACCGTTTTCTTGTGATTTTTG